>JBBJLR010047106.1:0-11900 GCA_037577145.1 Brachypetersius gabonensis
GTGCAGTAGTGTTTGTAGAGCAGCTTTTCTATGGTCTGTATTCCAGCAGCTTCACTCCTGATTCAGTTTCTGATGGGTGTCACACATGCACACACACTGCTCTTAACATCACTGTTTAAACTGTTGCAGTTGTAAAATAATGTAAGAGTGTTGCGTAGTTTAAGATTTCCAAGGAATTGGAAATGTTTGGAATTTTTAAGATTCAAGATTCAAAAGATTCAAAATGTTTAGTGTCATGTGTGCAGTAGAAATGACATTTCTCTGTGTAATGAAATTCGTTTGCTGTCCACACGCAAATGCTGAGTAATGGAAGCTTCTAAACATATAACTGGACCTAAGGATAAAGTGGTCAAATATAGGTGGCCTCTGGGTTTAGCTTATGTAATTAGGCATTTTGTTATATAAAATAAAATTCAAATCTTCTGGGCAAAAATCATGATCGACCAAATATACCCTGATAAGATACCCTGACATTACTTGGCATTTGTGTGTGGACAGCAAAGAAAGAATTTCATAGCACAGAGAAATGTCATTTCTACTGTACACATGACAATTTTTAATCAAGTGTTGTCAATAGTGTAAAAACAATAGTGACATGCACATTTTACACAGACACACTCCCACAAATTACAAAAGCAATAACCAAAAAAAGATGATGCTGTCTTTTTTTTTCCATGGCTGTACACACACACACACACACACACACACACATACACACACACACATACACAAAGATATGTAGATATGTAGGTGGATCATATACTGAGGTATTCTGCATTGTCAGCAAGTGCAGCTGTTAGCCTGCTGACCTGTATGTGGAAATATGGGCTCAATGAGCTGCGTTTCGTGAGCCTCATTAATTGGATCTCTTCTCCATTTGATACGGTTATCAGAGGACAGTAGAGACGAGTTACTGTAATCGCCCTGTTATCTCTGCCTTGAAGTCAGTAAAGCCGTTAGGCGTATGCAGTACAAGTATGCAAAGCAAAAATGAGTTTCAAATTTTCACTTAACTTGCATCTTGTCAGGGTATGTTTGGTCAATCATGATTTTTGCACAAAAGATTTGAATTTTATTTTATATAACGAAATGCCTAATTACATAAGCTAAACCCAGAGGCCACCTATATTTGACCACATTATCCTTAGGTCCAGTTATATGTGTGGAAGCTTCCACTACACTTGATGGGAATGTCTCAGGCGCGGTGCGCAAAAGCCCTTTTGAACAGTAACCAAATACAGCATTTCAGTGGCTGTCTTTTGGGACGCCTGACCATGACTCCAACAGGGACTTTAATGACAAATACAAAGACTTGAATATGGGATTTTGGTGTTTCTGTGGAAATTTGTGTCCATTGATTCTGTAGAGGTCAAACACTGATGTTGGACGAGAAGGTCTGGCTCACAATCTCTGTTCCAGTTCAACTCAAAGGTGTTGGATGGGGTTGAGGTCAGGACACACTGAACTCCTCCAGCATGTCTTTATGGAGCTTGCTTTGTGTACTGGGACACTGTCCTGCTGGATTAGAAAAGGTTCTTCCTCAGACTGTGTCTACAAAGTTGGAAGCATGGTGTTGTTCAAAATGTCTTGGTATACTGAAGCATTAAGATTGCTGTTTACTGGACGTAAGGGGCCACCTAAATTCAGTAATTAAGAGATACTTTAATAGTTTAAAGCAAAAGTGACCATTTTGTCATACATGAACACACCACAGCACAGTGTGAACAGCCCAAAATTCAAAACAGGCAGGAGTACAGCTCTCAGAAAGTAGTGTGTGGGGACAGTACCTTACTCAGAGGTGCTTAGCAGTTTTGGGAATCGAACCCACAACATCCTGATCGAACCCGAACACCCTAACCACTAGGCCGCCAGCTGCATATAGCGCACACACACACACACACACACTTGCACATGCACACACAGTTTTATGGAAATGTTTTGGGATTCACTACTGATGTGTACTGCAACATTAACCACTTAACTGAATGAAAAATACAGAATTTGTATTGTGTCTTGGCTGATAGATTATATGCGAGGTAAACTGTGTATATTTCATTTTTTATGGCACTTTTAACAGGAATGGTGCTGAGGGGCAGTCTGACACAGTTCAGGTGCCTCTAAATCCTGATTCTTCACTTGTGACCAGTTGCCACGTCTCCACAAAATGTACTGACGGCAGGGTGTGCTTGCTGTTTCATTCAAGCATGCTATGTACTGTATATGCTTTCTAATGTGGCCCCGCTACTAGTTTTGGACACATAATCTGCTCTAAGTGAAAGACTTGACTTGGATGTGGTAATAAGAAAGCAGCACTGTAAACTATAGGGTAGCGAGGTGGAAGATGTAGGTAGAGATCCACTGGAGGAAAAACTTGTAGATATGACAAGGAAAATGGACAGCACTCCAGGACTAAGTATATACTGACACCAGTAATTGATTGGTTGGAATCCATTCATTTCATTTAGAGGTTTTTCTAAATATATATATTTTAGATGTTCTGTGTATTTCTAGAAAAGATCCCTCAGCTGGCCTACTGACTAACCACATTAAGCTCTGCCCACAGACTTCTACTCCAATCAGCTTTCTTTCCGTCCCACAGTCTCCACCCCCCTTGTGTCTGCTTTACTACAAGTGCTCCTCTGGTTGTCACTTAAGACGTCTCTGACACACTCAAGTGCGCCTTCATGCTCTTTCTCTCAACTCTTGGAAGAGTCTTTCACATTCTGTGGTAAGAATGGATATCTTGAAGTTCCTGGGTCTGGTGGGTTTCTTCACACTTTGCAGAGGTAAGAGACAAGACTGCTTTTTGTTATTTGAATCAGACTGCATTGTGCCATTCCTTTCAAAAACTCAAAACTGCATGTGCATTAACTAGTTTTCCACATTATCGCTGCTCACCAGCGTGAGTCATGATGCTCTTTGATGTCAGGACAGTTAGTACCACTGACAGAAAGCAGTTCCAGGGCTTGAGAGGTCAGGGATGAGGCCATGCTGAGGGGGATTGGTGTCAAACATATTGTCCACCCCTCCCTTTATGCCCACTACACCCGACTGAACCCCTTATAATCACCCTATAATCACAGAGCATGGGGTCAGGAGGGAGGGGCGAATGAAGACCAACAGAGGAACATGCAAAGAGGTGGGATGAGCTGCTTTTTTATAGCACCGTGATCCAATTGTGCCTCATACGTGCATGCTAATTACAGAGCGCAGATCACCTCTAAAGCCTGCAGTTTGCAGCGCGCTACCCAACCGCCCAGCATGGCTTATTCTCTCCAAATGTGGAAGCAAAGGGATTTGAATCTGACTAGCCATGACGCGAGTAGGGGCCTTCCTACAATGGGACGGTGCGCGGCAAGAATATGTATCTCCATCAGGCAGCTGGGTAGAGAGTAATCAATGAGTGGAAACTGGGTCGCTCAAGTCGTCGCTTACTTTATCGTGGGTCACCTGACTGAAATAGAAAACAACAAGACGGAAAGAAAACAAGCAAGCAGGAACAAAACAAAGCCACCTGTAAACTGCTTAGATCACTGCAATTAAGCCGGTGACGTTATTGTTTGTGGATTAAAAGGGTTTAAAAAGGGTCAAAAACAAAAGCGCATGAATGCTATTCCATGTTAAACTTGTAAGAATATCGTTATGTCCACAAGAAATGAGAAAGTGGGCTTGTTGTGCCATATATACTCTGATCAGTCGCAGCATTTAAACCACTGACAGATGAACTTAGTAACATTGATCCTCTTGTCACAGTGGCACCTGTCGAGGTCTGAGATTTATTAGGCAGCAAGTGAACAGCCAGTTCTTGAAACTGATTTGTTAGAAGCACTTTGATAAGGTCCAGATAGTGACAGCTAGACAACTGGATCAGAGCATCTCCAAAATGGCAAGTCTTGTGGGGTGTTTCCAGTATGCACTGGTCAGTACCTACCAGAGGTCCAAGGAAAGACCAATAAGCTTGTCATGGGTGTCCAAGGCTCAGTGATGTGGGTGGGAGTAAAGTCTAGTCTAGTCTAGTCTGATCCCACAGAACAGCCACTGTAGCACAAATAGCTGAAAAAGACATCAGAACACACAAAGCTTACTGTATATGCGTCTCAGCTACAGACCAATGGGTGTCCATTAGGGTGCCCAGCAATCTAATAAAAAAAAAATAACGTTTAGTGTTGATACCCCCTCAAGTTCTGTAAGTAAAAACTACAAAGTTTCAGAATTTTATGTCAACATTTACTGGTTTCTCAACACAAGTTTTAACTATATTGCAAATCTTCGTTAAGCAATAAAATCAATTTTTTTACTTTACAATAAATGACAAGATCTGTTTAAGTATTCGTTGTGTGCCATGTTGTTTTTAAAGAAAACAAATGCAATCAAATACTTGAGTTCAATCTTTTCTTATAATAAACCAGTGTATATTGTATATTGTAGTAATTAACTATTGTACATTATGAACTGTATTTTATTTGTAATCTTGCATGCAGCTGCTGCAATGCTCGCTTTATAGTTTAAATTGTTTTTAAGGAGATGTTTAATGCAAGGTGTGTTCCATACCTACAAAAGACATTGCAATTTTAACCTTGATTCAGGTGGTGCTGCCTGGCACACAGACAGCCATTCCTTAATTTAGCTATTCCTTACACGTCATTTAACTGGTGTGTCATGATTATTGCTTAAGAACTACCTACCAACAAACTAAGGCATACGTCAGCAGTCTAGCAGTGGTAAATAAGTGAGCAGTGAAACTCTTCCATTACAACAAACCAAGAGCAGAAACAGTATCGGCTGCAGATTGTCTTCAACCACAGGGCAAATGTCCAAAAGCCATGGAATTGAGTATCCACAGACTTCATTAAGGCAGTTTTGCCAGTTTTATCAAAATTGTTCAAAGTATTGAGTTTGTTATTAACATTTTTCTCTGTATTATATTCAACTGGAAATAGTTGAACTGATGACAAAATGAAATAGTCTATCCATATGGCAATAAATCTGTTAACTTTAGACATGTTGAGGATCTTTTAAATGTGCATTGAACAGGACATGACATAAATTGAGAGGGTGAGGAAATTCTGAAGTTCATTTTTGACAGGCTCACTAGTGTCAATACTGAGAGTGTGTGTGTGTGTGTGTGTGTAAATACGTTCAAGTTTTATTTGACTGTAAACAAATGGCAAATATTTCCTCACAAAACAGTTTTCTCAGTAAAATACCAATTTAAGCAACATGTTATCTGGCTGAGAAAACGCTTAACGAATATACATAAACACAATTCAAATGTGAGCAAATGTTCACTGTCACCAGGTCAAGACAAAGAGTGTGACAACTTCTCGGATGTGGACTTCCACGAGACGTTCATCGGGACCAACCTGTATGTGCGCTTGCTCCTTTACACTCGTGCCAACTTGGGCTGTGCCCAAGAGCTTCTTCACCATAACTTTACCAAGCAGCCCCTGTTCGACGTGAAAAGACCCACAACCTTCGTCATACATGGCTACCGGCCCACCGGTGCACCACCCATATGGATCGACCACATAACACGTCTGCTGGCAGCACAGGCAGACATGAACATCCTGGTAGTGGACTGGAACCGAGGAGCTGCCAACCTCAACTACTTCACCGCCGTAACCAACACACGCCGCACCGCTTTCAACATCACGGGCTTCATCGAGAGGATGAGGGTGAGTGATCTGCAAATACACAACAGTTAGGTCTAAAGACTCTATTCAACAGTATTCTATCAAAGCTATAGTTTAAGGTTACACATTTATTTCAGCCTACATGTATCAAGCCCACCAGTTCCCAAAGAACAGCAGTGGCCTCTGCTCTGCTGGAGCTACTTTTTTAACACAAGTAACAGCCAATTTTGAAAACACACAAACAAGTGACATACTAAATGCTTTCAGGTGCGCACTAAGATACAATAAGGCATTTAACCTCCTCTCCAACACCAAGCTCAGTGGCATCAGTAAAAATGCTAAGCCGGGCCACTTGACCTTGATTGTGTCAAGAGTGGAAGTTCTAAGTGAATTTGAAAGGTGTCACCATGTGACACAAAAACTGCTCAGCTGGCTAGAGCTTCAGCAGGAGCAGTGACTAACGTACAATCAAATCTAGGGGTGGAACAATGCATTGGGAGGTTGCAATGCAAATATGTAAAAATGCATCGTGGAGAATGTTGGTTATAGTGTTAAAGAGCCAATCACCAACCCAGTCCAACACATTCATGTTCGACATTACCTAATATATTCTTATTTTCCTTCATTCTAATTTCATCCAAAATACTGAACTGCGAATTTAGTATCATATATACAGCTAGACATATTTGTTTTGAGCAGTTTCAAGAACTGCTGACAATATTTCTCCTAACTTCCAAATAAAAATATTGTTCTTTAAAGCATCATGTTAAAGGAAATGGCAAAACATCAAAATAAGAGAAATGATGCGGTGTTTACAGAACTTGAATCATTCAAAGAAAACAAATCTCTTGTTCACTCAAACAAAATAATTACCTTTGACGAACTTCTAGCAGTGTTTTACTGTCCAACTGATCACATTTTGAGAGGAGAGTGTCGATTACAGCAGTGTTTTTATACTTTTCCTCATTAAATTAGGTGATCACCAATCAGTCCCTCATAAAGCAGAATGAGGAGCTTGTGTAGGAATTTAACAGACACTGGCATGGAATGGTTGTCACTCATAGAGATACTGAAGCTGTATATACAGTCTGTGATGACCCAGTGCTTTATTCTGGTGTTTTATGTTGATTTTTTATTCTTCCGTACTTTTTCATGCTATGGCATCTTAACATTGTTTATTGCATTAAAGCAATAGAACACTCAAGGCCAGGGCGAAAAACATCACAGCTGTGACAACCTATAGTAGTATTTATGTTCTGGGGGGTACCTGAGCTATGACTGAAAAACCAGTGCTGTATTGTTCCAGGATGAGGGAGCATCTCTTGACTCGATCCATCTGATAGGGGTCAGCCTGGGAGCTCATGTGGCTGGGTTCATAGGAGCAATGCTGGGAGGCAAAGTGGGCAGGATCACAGGTGAGAACCATTTTCGACCCCTTAACCTCGCAACAACCCATCAGCATGTTCTGTCTTTCCATTAACACTCTCATAACTGCAATCCTATAACTCTCACATTACAGTCAAGACACTGAATAATTAACTATTTAATTAAGAAGAATTCATTGTCATTTTCTTCTTTATCCCAGTTTCTCACACAATGATTAAGCCCTAACTTAGGTTTAGGATTAATCTGGGTCTGGGAAATAGGCCACTAATATTTAGTCATTCAGCCAAAACACATTCTGTTATCCAACGCTGCTGTTTTACAAAAATAGGCCAAAGTCTTGACAAAATGTAAGCTTTAATGTCACTGCTACTATTGTTCTTAGCTATATGACGTACCTCTGTCCAATGTTTTAAAATAGCATGTCTTAGAGTTTCAGAACCCATATAAATATCTTCACTTGGCTGTGGGGAAAGTAGTATAAGCCAGCTTTGGGATTAACTACTCTTTAAAGATTAATATCGGGGTAATAAACCTAGTTTAACAGGATAAACTAGCTAAGCTATCCGCTCAGATGTGAGAGCTGACCAATCGTTCTTCATTGAAAATCCTTAGGTTTGGACCCAGCAGGACCAATGTTTGCCGGTGTCCCTCCAGATGAGCGCCTGGATCCAACAGATGCCCAGTTTGTAGATGTCCTACACACAGATATGAACTGTAAGCACTTATATCTTTACTATAAGACAATCCAGGACCAGATTCTTAGAACAAATAGTATTATAACTGGTGACTGTCACTGAACAGCAAGCATCATTATGAAGAGTTTGTCCCGTCTGATGATGATCTTTCTGGAGCAATAGCTTTTGAAAACACAACCCCATCGGGCAGAACACCGTTGACAAAGATGATGATTTAAATGCTCCATATTCATTTTTGTTTTGACAGCTTTTGGTCTCAAAGGTGCTCATGGACACATTGATTTCTATGCAAACGGTGGACTAGACCAGCCTGGATGCCCCAAGACCATCTTCTCAGGTCAGTTATGAATTTCACAGTCGGATGGGCACACACACCACAATCCCACTCATTAGTAGTGCAGCTACAATTCTGGTAGCATGTTCAGACATTAGATATGGTGGATATGGTAGTCCTCTGTGTACATGTTTCAAAAACTTAAGACCTACCTATTTCGAATGGCTTTTGGCACTTAAAGGCATTTTGTGATTTTTTTATTTCTTTTATTTCTTTAATGCTTTTTCTTCTACCCAGGTTTTAAAGTTCTTGTGCTACCCTAAGTCTATGTTTAGTTCTTGTTTGTTTCTTAATGTTGTGAAGCACTTTGGTCATTTGCTGTAGAAATAAAGATTGATTGATTGATTGATGTTTCGATGCCAGGTATGCCTGGGTTAGCTAAATATCTAGAAATGAAACGTTTCTCATGCCATAAAGCTCATCATTACTCCACTATGTCCCCACAGGGAAATCCTACTTTGTCTGCGACCACCAGCGCTCGGTTTTCCTCTACCTATGTGCTCTTAACCACACTTGTAACATCACCGCGTACCCCTGCTCCTCCTACAGTGATTTCCTCACTGGCAAGTGTCTGCAGTGCGAGGCTTTTAAGCCAGCCTCATGCCCTGTCCTCGGTAATGGAAACATCCAGTACAAATCAATTCAGTAACAAATACCACGTGGAGCATAATTCATTTTGACATCTGTGTGATCTGCCTCCAGGCTACGATATAAATCCATGGAAGAACACACTTTTGAAACTGGGGCAGACAAGAGTCTATTTCTCCACCACAGCAGACCCCCCATACAAGAGTAAGTTAACACTACTATACTTGTAATGTATTGTAATGCTTTGTTCTAGATTTCTCCAAGAATAAAAACATTTTTACATGTTTACCTTCTCATTGGGACAGAGACGAGCTACAGAGTTGACATTGTAACCTGGAACCAGTTCTTACGATGGGGGGTGGTTATCCTTCGCCTATACAGCGGGAAAAACATATCAGAGTCGAGGATTGACCAGTAGGTAGTCCAACGTCACAACGTTTTTCTACAAAGGTCTTGTGTGTGAATTCTTCATGTAGCATGCTACTTGTCTGTTGTTGATTAGTAAGCTGATGCGGTTCGAGCAATACACCGCCACACGTATGCTGGCCCAGTTTGACGAGGACTTGTATCCAGTTCAGAAGATAGGCTTGCGGATCATCACAGGGAACGTGATTGGACCACGTTATAAGGTTCGCCTCATTCGCATTCGAATAACACCACTGGACCAACCAGACAGGTAAGCACTGGTAGATGCCTTCCGTTAACTGCCACTGTCAAACACTAAACCGTACAGAACAAAGATTACCGTCATAAACAGGAATGCAGTTAACATTAAAGACGTAAGTGAACAGTGTGTAAAAAGTTAAGATGGTTTAGAGCAGGGGTCACCAACATGGTGCCCACGGACTCCAGGGCGCCTCCAAGAACCACGAGTAGCCCGCGGACCTGTTCTAAAAATAGCTCACCAAGGCGGGAAGTGCCTTAACATTTAATTACATCCAGTTCCTATTCTTCTTTAATCACATTTGCATTTATATAGATATTAAAATGACAATATCTAAAAAAACCATTTAAAACATGTTAATTATACATGAAGTTTCGATAAGTTTAGGGAAAAACGTTTAGGTGTTCTAGTGTGTCAAACTGGCTCAGTACCCGTGAAGTAGCTCTCAGTTTCAAAAAGGTTGGTGACTCCTGGTTTAGAGTGTGATGTTTAAAACTTCTTTCACTTCCTTCCAGGCCACTGATGTGCCGATATGACATCATTATGGAGGAAAATACAGAGATCACCTTCAAGCCGTTGTCATGTACTGAATCCCATCTATAACCTCTCTTTGTGTCGAGAGTAAACACAGAGAAGATTTTATGAAGCCTTTTGTAAGCACCTATCAGACTACAGAATGGACAACACGAATCAGAAAGTTCTCTTTACGTGCCTTTACACAAAGACAGTTCCTGCAGATTTGGGTGCAGATGGAATGGACAAGACGTTAACGTCAAAATGGCCAGAGATGAACAATAAAATGATCAGGCATAACATTAAAACCACTGACTGGTGAACTGAATACTGATTCTCTCATCTCAGTGGTACCTGTGATGGGGTGAGGTATACAGTATTAGGCAGCAACTAAACTGCCTAATACTGTGCTGGAAGCAGGAAAAATCTGAGCGACAAGGGCCAATTTGTGATGGCTATATGCATGGATTCCTCCAGAACAGCAGGCCTTGTGGGGTGTCCAAGGAAGCAAAACCAGTGAACCCACAACCTGAACACTGCCATCCATGGCTCACTGATGAATGCAGGGAACTAAGCCATCCCTTTTGGGACAATCCAGCAGAAGAGCTACTCTAGCACAAATTAATACAGAAAGTTAATGCTGGCTATGATATGCAAGTGTCAGAACACAGGCAACCTGCTGACCCTTGACCGTGGTTGAAGGCATCCTACAAAGGACATGTGAAATGGACATGTGACCATGCAGGAATGGAAGGAGGCTTGGCCTGATAAGTTTTCTTTTCATGTGGCTGGGTGCATCACTTACCTAAGAAAGAGGTGGTACCAGGATGAATTATGGAAAAAAGAGGGAAGCTTGCAGAGGCAGTGTGATGCTCTGGGCAATGATCCGCTGGGAAACCTTCTGTCCCATATTCATGTAGACTTTGACATGTACCACCTAAACATCGCTGCAGTCTGCAAGTACACCTCTTTATGGCAACAGTATTCCCTGATGACAGTGGGCTCTTTCAGCAGGATAATGCGTCCTACAACACTGCCAACATTGTTCAGGAATGGTTTGAGGAACTTGATCAAGAATGCAAAGAACTGGCTTGCCATCTGTGGGAGGTGCTGGACAAACTGGCCTGATCCATGAAGGCCCCCCCATTTCAACAGGATCTGCTGCTAACATTTTGATGCCTGATACCACAGCACCCCTTCAGAGGTCTTGTGGAAATCAGTGACATGATGCAGATGTATTTTCAAAATATACAATGTTTCTAGCCAAAGGACAACTGAGAAGCCTATGCATTTACCAAACACTGCTGACACCTAACTTCACACAATTCAACTGCCTCGACATTACCATGAAAATCCTTTCAAACACGGAAAGCTTTGTGTTGAAAAGGGCTAGGATGGATAGAATGGGAAACGTTGTGCAATTAGAGAACACAATTAGACAAAATGTATGCAATGATAATTCGATTACAAATGGAATTGCACACACAATACCAAAATTGAGATATACATAAGATTCCTAGTCTAAGGACAAAGCAATTTTGTGTTGGCTTCGACAAAAGGCTTATTCAGTGGTCACGAGTGACACAGAAGAGTGATAAGAGCGACCAGATGCCATTCAATTTCAAATAAAGAGATTATTAACTAGACCGAAGGCAGCGTGACACACTCATACTAGGCACTTACATAAAATACAAATATCCACACACACACAATACTGTGCAAAAGTTTAAGGTACTTTCACACCTATGAAAGTAAAATTAGAATAATTAAATATACCGAATGAAATTAAAATGATTCCAGTATTACTTGTAGTTTCCATCAGAAACCTGGTTTGAATGTCCTTCTTTAAAATAAATCGGGAGCTTCACAAATCCAGACTCCGGCTGGTGGAACTGAGGAGAAATCTGGAACCTCTAAAGCTCACAAAACAAATCGAGATATATTTTTACTGGTTTCTTGTTTGTTTACATTTATTCTGTTAAGTTTTCATATATATATATATATACACATATACACACACACATATATATATATATATATATATATATGTGTGTGTGTGTGTGTGTGTGTGTGTGTGTATATATATA
>JBBJLR010047126.1:0-11897 GCA_037577145.1 Brachypetersius gabonensis
TACAGAAACAGTCTTACAGTCATTAGTTACAGAAACAGTCTTACAGTCATTAGTTACAGAGACAGTCTTACAGTCATACTCTAAAGATCCTTTAGCTATGCTTCCACTTATCTCCGTAACTGCTTTCCTCAAAAAATCTGCAGCATTGACTCTTTTCTCATTTTCAAATCGTATCTTAAAACTCACCTTGGATTCACAGGCAAGTATTTTTACCCACCAGGCTCCTCCCTAAGGACTGATACAAATCTGAATTCATACTTATATTGAAGATGGCAACTTCCTGATGACCTTTCAGCCGCACACACCACTACAGGAGACATGAATGACTCCATAGAGAAACTGTGTTAAAACTGTATTTTTGTTGCAGCATTGGAAGAGCTCTAACCCTAACACAAAGCTCAGCAATTGTTCACTGTTCAGCAAAATTAGTATTTGTAATTTTGTGAATACATACAATTTCGTCAGAAAGAGATAAATCTGATGGTAAATTGATGGTAAAGTGCAGATACTTTGAGCTCTTTCTGAGTTTAAACTCAACCAGGTCTCCCAGACACCGCCAGTGAACTCCTGAACACATCTGTAACAGAAAATACACACGAACAATAGCCAGAGAGAGCTTTCCATTGATGCAAAGCGTCTGTTGGCTAATGAAACCCATATGGCAGAGTTTACAACACATCCTGAACCATGCCATTCTTACATAAACGTTTAATTAAACGAAGGGAAAGTATGTTTGCATTTTAATTATCTCCCTCCGTCTCATTTTAACAGCAAGGCTTTGGGAATATTGATGGGGAGTACTGGCTAGGGCTGGAGAACATTCACTGGTTGACCAGCCAGGGCAACTACAAGCTACTGGTGACCTTGGAGGACTGGTCTGGGCGCAAAACGTTCGCCGAGTACGCCAGCTTCAGGCTGGAGCCCGAGGCCGACTTCTACAAGCTGAGGGTGGGCCGTTATCACGGGAACGCGGGTGATTCATTCACATGGCACAATGGCAAGCAGTTCACCACGCTGGACAGAGACCATGACGTCTACACGGGTAATAACTAGAGATTTTCACATACAACAAATACACATATACCAATACAGGCCTTACGAAACTGTATTAGTGTTTGTGGAGACACGAGAGATGGAGACTCAGATGTAATCTAAACAAGTAAAAGAGAGAACGCTTTCAATTAATACAAATCACAAAGACTTGCCCAGTTTTGTAGCTTTAATGCAAATTACTGTAAAAAATCACATGTACAGCTCTGGAAGAAACAAAACAAAACACCAGTGTAAAAATGTTCAGTTTGATCGTTTCTAGCTGCAAGTATTGAACTAAACAGCTTTGTCGTCATTTTTAAGAACTGCTGACAATATTTCTCCTCATTTCCAAATAAAAAATATTGTTCTTTAAAGCATCGTTTTAAAGGAAAACATCAGAATAAGAGAAAAGTTACAGAACTTGAATCATTAAAAGAAAACTAATCTGTGGTTCTCTCTTAAACTAAATGGCAATAATGAGCTTTGAGGGACTTCTAGTAGTGTTTCACCATCCAACTGGTCTCAGTGTGAGAGGAGAGAGTCGATTACAGCAGTGTTTTATACTTTTCCTCATTAAATAAGATGTGATTCAGCTGATCACTAATCAGTCCCTCATAAAGCAGAATGAGGTTTTTGTGTAGGAATTTAACAGACCCTGGACTGGAATGGGTTCACACTGATTTAGAAATAAATTGCAGCAGTCACTTTCTTCCAGAGCTGTGTGCTTACTGTATAAGTACTTTTGAACTGCAAATAAAATCTCCTTTATGTTCTGACAGGTAATTGTGCCCACTATCAGAAAGGAGGCTGGTGGTATAACGCCTGTGCCCACTCCAACCTGAACGGCGTGTGGTACCGCGGTGGACACTATCGCAGCCGCTACCAGGACGGAGTTTACTGGGCGGAGTTCAGAGGAGGAGCCTACTCCCTAAAGAAGGTGGTCATGATGATCCGGCCCAACCCCAACACCTTTCATTAAGCGGGCTACAAATCGGACAAGCTGAGAAGGCTAACAACAATATGCTGATGACAACTATGATATGAAAAAGGGGAGCACTCTGAGAAAGGAATTCTCCTTAATTCCCTGAAAATGTGTCTCTCTATTCTGCTAGCCACCTTACTTTCCACTCTTTAGACATTTGGTGGAGAAACTGTTAGTGTTCTGATGCAATTCACTATAAGGACAAAAGCTCGTCTCAATCTAGACTGCAAAACTGTGCTGGACAGGATTCATCTGCTTTGAACGGTCATATCAAACATGTAATGGTGTAGCAAGGAATTAGTGTAGCAAACATATCACGAGACAAGACACAGGACACTATCCAGTGCTAAGGCAGTGCGCACTTCTTTAAAGCAAAAGCAATCGGTTGCCTGTTAAAATAAAGAGCTCAATATTTATTTAAGGGATTGCAATATGTTACCTAGTTTCTTGGAATTGGTCTCAATTATACACACATATAGTTTGAGCACCCCAGTCAAATGACATTTTCTTGAAGTAATAATACATTAAGAAAACAAACTTACATATTGTATTATCCTGCAAAAATGAATGCACAGTTTAAATGTATTTGATAATATAAGATAATAATAAAATCACCATGGTCTGTGCAAAAGTCATTAGCCGATTTAAAAAAAAAAAAATTTCTTTGTTGTGCATTTGTTAAATTCAGCAAATAAACAATAATAAAAAATGTGCAGGAAAATGATTGTGCATATGAGCGTATGATGCAAGACTGGAGAGCCAAATGTGACAGAAACAGTTAACATTTGGGCCAATTCTACCTTTCTAAAACCTGAAACCAGGAAAGCAGTCATGTGGCATTCACAGAAATCCAATTTTTTTTTTTTTTTCTTTCAATTTTATTTTTCCTATTTTTCTTCCTGCTATTTTCAAGCTAGTGAAAAAAAAGCCACCGGAAAAATGCAACTAAAAATAAATTGTATTTTCAGAGCATGACCTTCCAGCAAGAAGTTGCTAATCTGGTTAGAAAGCTCGACACAAGGCTACCCAGAAAGTGCAGGAGAAGCTATGAGAACAAGGAAAAAAGCTATTCCTTTTATAGAAATTGGTCAAAAACAATGATGCATGGGCTGCAGCAAAAGCAGTTCCATTACTTAAAGCTTTTAGACGTCCACTGAGCTTCCACCATATGCCTGGTTTGTGACTTAAAAATGCTGAAACTGCAACTAATTTTGCATTATAACACAAATCTCACCAGGCAAAGTCAAAACATCTCTGTTTCTATAGTCTCGGATATGCAACTCAAACTGAAAGAAAAGTGACTGAAAGAAAACTCGATCAACATTAAAGAGCTCAAAGCCAAATTCCAGGCACAGGTTCATTCATTTTATAGGCATGTTTTTTTAATATATAAAATGCAATCTCAGTATTAAAGTCAGGCATTCTGCAATGTGTGCTTATTCTAGACTTCATCATACTTTCAGGTTTTCTTCTGAACACTCAGAAACTGTAAGTACTGTATAAATGAAACTGTTGGAATCGAAGAAAGACCCAACACACTTCTGTATTTATAATTATGCTGTTGAAAATATTTGTAATGCAAGTGTAATAAATGCATCCCGAGCTATTAAACTGGTACAATAAAATGTACAGCTGTGTGTATGTAGAAATGTCTGGAAAACAGTGGATTTCAAAGAAATGGCACCCACTCCCAAATGGGCATTATGCAAAACGCAAATAAGACCACAATAGGATCAGAGGTGATTGTGGAGCTTGTTTCAACAGTTCTTATGCTTTGAACATGGGTGTTTGTGTAATACAACAAAGATTTATGATTTTTGCAGGTCAGTCTTTAACCAATTCACATTATTTCACACTTTAATATACTGTGACTGCAATATATAGCAATACAGCTCTGGAAAAAAGTCCACTGCAAAAATGTTTGCCTTCAAAAAACACCTTCATTTTTAAGAACAATATTTCTCCTCATTTCCAAATACAAATATCGTTCTTTAAAGCATCATTTTAAAGAAAACAACTAAACATCAGAATAAGAGAAATTATGCGAGAGGAGAGTGTCATACAGAACATAGTACATATATTTTTGGACACCTAGTGCAGCGTTAATGATCATCTGCACACCATTTCCAGTTTGACCGAAGACTATGAGTAAAAGTGCCAGGATGAATTTTGCAGATGACATTATTCTTCATTGTATAGGAAGCAGTGCCTTGGTTAAATCAGTCCTCTCATGACAAATGGAAAGCGATGGGGTGTTAAACCTCAGGCATGCCAGAACCCCTTCCTGTCCCAGCAGCAGAAATCCACCCTCGCCTGCTTGCTGCCGAGAGACTTCCTGGTAGCGACAGAACCTGAATGAAATACCAGTGTGCCTCAAACTAAAAGACCAGGTGCGTCCACACAGAACAGTGCCAGCCGAACTCTGGGTGAATATGAGTGGGACAGCATTTCAACTGCTACGTGTTGAAATTGTGGTTAATCAAAAAAGTGTATCCTGGCTAAAGACTGGCCCTCATATTTTTGATAAATTCACTTTTTGTTCAAGTACACAGATGTCAAGATTTATCAACAACACTTGCAGATCCTACAGACTAATGTCTGCTTCCTGGGCCCCCTCCAAACCCCCTTCCGTGTTTGTCTGTCGAACGTCTTTTCAACAGAGACACATGGAGAATACCGTGGACAGGTACTGTGGGTGAATGTGTAGTCCTCACTATCTGTACAATGGATGAGGCGGAGCAATATCTGTGTTGTTTATAAAGGGGCTACAGTAACAGTCTGCCCTAAGTCGCCTTGTGTGAGAACATCAAGAAAAGAACATTTTTTTGCCACAAAAAAGCAAAAAAGGTGGAGGATATTTGCAGTTTCGTGGGGATTTCTGCGCAAAAAGTTCTAAAAAAAAAATAAGCATGTGACTAAATTCGGGGGGTGGGGGTTGAAGAATACATGTGAGTTGTTAGCAACGGATATGAAGTAACAGTATGATTTAATTGTCTGCCATTATAAACTTTGTGTATATGGTCACTCAATTAATCTACAAAATAATCTCTAGATTACTTGACAACTGTCAATCAATCCTGACAGCCCTACAAAGGATACACTGTGCAGCTCTGCAGTGAAACATTGCTTTTGTGTCTCGAAAGTTGCAGCAGAGTACAATCAGTCACTCTCCATCAAGCTCTCCATAAATAAGGTAACACAAACTCTCCCACAGAGGCAAGAATAAGCTTGAATAAAGATCCATTGCAGATACCTTTTGATCCAGCCTGAATGGGAGCGGAGCAGCTGGTGAAGTCATAATGATCCCGCTGTTCCAGACAGATGAGTAAGTTTGAGTAAGAGTGAGTGAGCCGGGCTGGTTCCCTAGCAGAGCAATGGTTCTTGGATGGGCTCAGTGGAGCTATCTGTCTAGTCAGGTGCCATTACTGTCTACAGGATCATCGCGGGAGACTAATGCGTCTGTAAATTACTGCTTTCTGGGCCCCCTCCAACCACCCTCCTTGTTTGTCTATCAAAAGTCTTTTCAACAGAGACACATGGAGAAAACCCTGGACAGGTACTGTGGGTACATTCCCAGAGCGTGTAGAGAAAAAATGCACTGTTGTGTTTTGGTAAAAGAAAAATGCCTAAAATGCCTATGTAAACCCTAAATATGCCCCAAATCTGCTTCCAGGACTCTTTACTTTCATTTTTAACTCAGTTTAATGCATTACCCTTAAAGAAAATGTAAAGGTAAATAAATAATCAGAATCAGAAAACTTTATTGCTTAAAACAAACGTTAGCATTAGCAGCGTGCAAATAACTCTCTCTACCCACATGTTTAGACAGGGCACAGTTTACTAATACTAAATAAACTGAAAATTGAGGGGGGGGTTAAAACACTAAAATACGAGGACAAGACACGGAGCACTCATGGTACATGCTGCAGCAGCTTCTTCTTTTTCTATATCTGTCTGATTGCTGCTGTTGTGTTGTGTTGTATGTTCCAGGAGTATGATATTTCATCTCACTGTGCACTTAATGTTTATAGGATGACAATAAAACTCTACTTACTTACTTACTTCCTTACTGAAAGACCAGTGCAGTCCTACAGAATGTTACATAACAGGACAAATAATCGTGCTACATGCTGCAGCAGCTTCTTCTTCTTCTTCTTTTTATGGTGATTAACAACTTTTCCGTGTATTACTGCCACCGCTGGACTGGTGGCGTTAATACAGTTTGGTTCTCAGAAAAATCTGTGAATGCTGATCTGTGTTAAACTGAGGGTTTACTGTTTTTGCTTTAAATAAAATAAATATTTAGATTTGACCGATATTTCAAACTGATATTTACTTATAGTAAATATCACATATTTACTACACACCAGAACAGCAGAACATTGGGGTGCCTGTCCTAGAATGTCTGCATTTAATGTATTCTATTCCACAGATAAGTGTTACGTTTTTCTGTCATGCCTCTTCCAGTTTCTACAGTTTACAAATGTTAATGTTTCAAGACGGTTGTTAGACATATACAGCTCTGGAAAAAAGAATTAGGAGACCCCTGCAGTTTATTTTTAAATGTGTGAACCCATTCTAGTCCAGTGTCTCTTAAATTCCTACACAAACACCTCATTCTGCTTTATGAGGGACTGATTAGTGAATTAGTGATCAGCTGAATCACATCTTATTTAAATAGGAAAAGTATAAAACACTGCTGTAATCGACTCTCTCCTCTCACACTGAGACCAGTTGGATGGTGAAACACTAATAGAAGTTCCTCAAAGCTCATTATTGCCATTTTGTTTATGAGAGATTTGTTTTCTTTGAATTATTCAGGTTCTGTAAACGCTGCATCATTTCTCTTATTCTGATGTTTCGTTGTTTCATTTAAAATGAAGCTTTAAAGAACAATATCTTTATTTGGAAATGAGGAGAAATATTGTCAGCAGTTCTTAAAAACAACGGCAAAGCTGTTGAGTTCAATACTTCTAATAGATAAATCCTGAGAAACTGAACATGTTTGCAGTGGTCTCTCATTTTTTTTATCCAGAGCTGTACATTTAAAAATCAGACAATTGCTTTAGTCTACAATTTCCACATCAGTGCATCCCTAGTTATACATTTAACAGCTGCAGTTCATCAAAATCAAATGCACACATATTTATGCGATGTGAACTCAATGATGCCAGAGTGCCCTTATGATTCCCTGCATGAACTTGTGGATAAAAGCCCTGACATCACTTGGCTAGAATCAATCTCACAGCACCTGAATCTATGGCCCGTATCCTTTAACCTAGACATAACACACAGTGTGCCATCTCTACATCTGCGTCTGTGTGAAAGTGTAAGTCTAGCCCAGACTATGAATTCCATCACTAACACTTTAGACTGCAAATAAAATCGTGCCATTTCTTTTAAACAAAGTCATTCAAAACATTTAGCATTAAAGTAAATAAACAAAAAAAAACGAGAGACTCACCCAGGTAAGGGATGCAGGGAGCCATTTTGAGGGATCTGATGTACTCCCTCATGCGGGTGTAGTTCTCCTCCTTCGATGTCAGGAAGTCCAGCTTCTCAAAAGTGGCCTTGTCTTTTCGGCTGATCAGCTATTGAGAAAGAAAAGCACAGATGCATTTAATACAGTAATTATAACCTATCAACATACATGGGGCAGCGGGTGGCATAGTGATTAGGGAGGTGGCCCTGTGATCAGAAGGTTGTGGGTTCGAATCCCAAGACTGTGGTACCACTGAGGTACCCTTGAGCAAGGTACCGTCCCCATACACTGCTCCCCTTATTGGTGGCAGCCCCCTGCTTCACTTGGTGAATGGAGAGAATTTTGTGTTGTGTTCACTTATGACAAATGGTAACTTTACACTTACACTTTATATGATGTGGGGTTGCACAATAAGGACAGAATACAGCTACTGGGATTATCCTGCTAGTCACGGTGACTGTGCAATGCATTAAAATTCACAGCCAAAAGCACTGTGATGGGTTCAAGTCAAGTCAAGTTAAGTTGGCTTTTATTACCATCCATTCTCAGAATATGATCGAATGAAATTACCTTCTTTTATAGTCCCAGGTGCACAGATAGCACAAAAACCCAAACAGACCCAACATACGACAAACAGTAAAACAAGACAGTGCAACAATTCATTTAGAAGGATAGCTGGAGATATACTTTGCGGTAGAGAGCAGTGGAGATATATTGAGGCAGTATAGTGCAGTGCAAGACGTCAAGGATGTGCAAGAGTACACTTGTTCATTTGCACATTACAGCCTAGTACTCTATGGAATACGGCTGCTTGATCAAAATCCTCAGAATGAAACACGGTAATCCTCTGCTTTTCGCGAGGGTTATATTCCAAGAGCACCAGCGTATAGTGAAAAAAACGCACTGTTGCGTTTTAGTAAAAAAATTGCCTAAAAATGCCTATTTTTATAGTGTAAACCCTAAATATGCCCCCAAATCTGCTCCCAGAACACTTAAATATTCCTTCTAAACTTAGTTTTATGCATTACCCTGAAAGAAAATGTAAAGGTAAAGCCATATTCACCTCTTTTAATTTAAATTCCCCAACAAGATATGCAACTCGGATGGCCGCAGGACAAAAGTAGTGGGACATGCGGCAAGGTGAGCGGTTTTCAGGGAATAACTCCTGATCTACTCGGGCTAAAATGAGGGCTTGTTGGAAAGGTCTCCTGGAGATCTACCAAACTGTGGAGTTTAAAGTGTGTGCTTGCACTGTGGAGATATCGAAAAGAGTGCTTCCAGGTCTCTTTTCCTTGTGTAAAAACATCCAGAAAAATACATTTATTGCCACAAAAAAGCAAAAAAAGGTGGAGTATTTGCAGTTTCCGAGTTATTGTGGTTTCCGAGTTATTTCTGTGTAAAACTATGAGTTCGGTTCTCAAAAAAAAAATCTGTGTGTGACTGAATCCACGATTCCTGAGCTAGGGGATCATTGTATATGAATAGTAACAGATACTCACATTAGTATTTATATTGAATGCTGAAGTGTTGCTTATAATGTTCAAATGTTAAATCCATTATCAAACCTACAAAAATTCATTTGAAGGTAACTACAAAATATTATGCTCCAAATAAAAGCAAGTGCTACTGAATAACAACAGGTGTGGGGTGCAAGAGACCCGGCCGAAAGTCAAACAGAACTAATGTTTAACATCGGGGTCACTTTCACAGTGGAATAAAGATTTCACACCTGTTCATTCACTGCTGTCAGAGCCTTAGAGGGTAAACTGGAAAGATATTTAACAGGTCCTGAAAGAAAAACAGGTGGTGCTCCAGAGAGAAACGAGGCAAGTGCCGATAACCGGCAAAAAAACAAGACAAAAGGAAATACGCCAGAGCAGATCTTACCCTAGGCTTCACGGTGAATGTGGTAGGAGATGAAATGTCTGTCTGTATTTTATGTTTGAAAACTGGCAACTGACTGTATGAGACCCAACAAATGAAGAAGACACTTAGAGACATCACAGGCTGAACATTATTGTTGTAATTCTGGCAAAATAGTGCAAAATCTGTTAAATTTGTACAGACTAATGAATCACTTCAGTGACAAACGTCAGAGAAAGGTGTTTGAAGTGAAAGTTGTTTTTTTTTTGCACAACAAAAGTAACTAAAGAAATTATAACTCATAAACCATGTTCATTTCATGGAATTATTTATTTATGTCTCGCCTTCTTTCCAACGACCCGCAAACCGTTCACCTCGCCCTGGTGTCCCATTACTTTTGTCCGAGGTGAACTGTTTTCAGCTAATAACGGTTTTCGAGGGGTCGTTGGAAAGGGGTCACCGAGCCCAATTTAACTGTGGAGTTTCACATTTAGAGTGAGAGATATATTTAGATTTAAGATCATTTAAGGCAAATCCTCCGTGTTGGTGAGGGCAGATCACAGCACACAGCCCCGCCCCCTGCTTAGCAACAGCCAAATATAATCACGGGGCGTGGCCAATTAGCATATCTTCTAAACATTTACAGCTCAAAAACCCCACATTTAGAGTCTCAGTTTGGAAACACTGCCACTCAAAGACTTGAGAGTTGACTTGGACTCGGTAAAAATGACTTGTGAACATCTCTGCCAATACATTAAATTAAGCTTTCCATGAAAGCAGGCTTCATCACCGCAAGTAAAGAAACAAATTTCACTTCATGATTAAATTACAAACTTTTGCAACAGAAGTGAACAGAATTTTAGCTGGTGCTCTCCTGCCCGCTGAAAGAGTTGGGGTTTAAGGAGAGGTTTTATATGAACAATGCCAGCAGCTGTGCTGTACATGATGGCCTGAGTCACCGTTAGTTCAGGGAAATGCGCTACTTTCCAGTGATTCACTTCTGTGCTCTGATCTACCCAGAAAAGCCTTAGAGCAACAGAACAAATGTTTAGACAAGAATATACAGTTGCTTTTTTCATATTTCTTTCTTTTTCTTCATA
Source organism: Brachypetersius gabonensis (assembly GCA_037577145.1). NCBI lineage: Eukaryota > Metazoa > Chordata > Actinopteri > Characiformes > Alestidae > Brachypetersius > Brachypetersius gabonensis. Next base: position 10,460 of record JBBJLR010047126.1, read on the forward strand.
AAAAGGCATGCATTTCTGGATTCAGTATTATTATACCGTCCTGTTTGATTCCATTCCATATCAGACAGCATGCCTGAAAGCACTTGGCGATTTTCATGCCTTCTGCTTGCTCTGATCTTTGGACACACTCACCATTTTACATAACAGTTTATTTTTTTCCAACTACAGACCTGAGCAATGTCCCACTTACCACTGTCCGATCAGACCTGACAGTGACCCGGCTCTCTGCAGAGGATTCAGTTCCTCACCACAGTTAAACATCCGCCCTAAATTTTACCTGAAGCTTTTAAAAATCACCTGCCAGGTATATCGCTGCTATGTCGCTGTTCACCGCTGAAACAAAGGCTGAAATTTGATGTTTCAGAATGTAATTTGTGCAAATCATTATGTACTCAAATATGTAAATAAAAGCGGTAGAGATTTTAACGAATGTGTCATTTGTGATTTGAATCCAGTGTGTTCGTTTAGAAGGGAGAACACTAAACGGCATGAAAGGGAACAGAAGTTGTGATGTTAACCTGAAGGAAACAGACCCACCTGAATTGCTCTTCCTTCTTTTCCCATCTTTGCATGAGTGCTCTGTGCAAACAACTGACAAAGCTGTGTTTCCTTTTGTCACGTCTAGTTGTAGTACTGTGGGTAGCCAATAGAGGCCACTATTATAGTATTCTGGTTTAGGGACTTTTATGTTGGTAGGTTTCACTGGGGATTGGTTTCAGGTTATAGTTACAGCTGTTTGGTATTTGAGTTGAGGGATGGTGCTTGTGTAATGGTTTAAGTCTTTGTTTTTTGGGTATTTAAAGGTGTTTAGAGTTTTGCACCATTGTCGGTTATAGTTATAGTCTTCCATGCTGTGGTATGATTTCCTTCTCCTTTTTGTTTTCTGGTCTTTTTTCAGGTCACTGTGCCTGTTTTTGTATAAAGTCTGGAGAAATAAAGTTAACTTTTACTATTAAAGCTTCCTTAATCAGTTGACAGGAATGGCGCTAATATCCAGGCAGGAAAAAAAAATCAACATTAACCATTTCCAGAACAAATTTTAATGGTTAAATTTACTTACTTAAAAGACATAAAACAAATAAAGAAAATTGATTTTCCAGAAATAGCAGTAAAAGAAAATATATTAGTATATTTATCCTTTTAGTGGACAGAAATTTCTTGACATTAAACCTGTTATGCTGGGGGAGGATAGGAAAAAAATGTGGCAGCTCTTTCTAAATGGTCCACTTTAACCCATTTAATCCCAATGGCAACAATTGTTGCCGTTTTTTTTTATTATTATTTTGGAAGCTCTAAAAGTGTTGTTTTGGCTTTTGGCAGCTAATGCAAGTTAAAAAAAAATAAAAAATGTTGTCTCTCCAAAATTGTATCAATGTCATGTGACTTGTGTGAATGGAGACATGACCAGGCCCCTTTACATCCAGCCTGCACCTCTGGA
>JBBJLR010047146.1:0-11897 GCA_037577145.1 Brachypetersius gabonensis
TAAGGAAACAAGTAAAGTTAAGCAGTGAACAGTTATGGACACTCATAGTATTGTTCTGTTAAACTGAGTACAAACGGAGCTACCAGAGAAATATTACTAAGCAGGTTCCGGTTGCTACCCGCTAACAAACAGAGCCGTGTAGCGTCGCCTGGGTCCTAATGCCCGCCGGCTACCTACAGCAGCTTAAACAGTCAGTACATCATTTTGCATCTGCATGCATACAGATGTTTATGTACACACTATAAATGCAATATTTGTAAAGTGTACTTTTTATATTATAATATTTGTAAAGTATACTTTTTTATATTATACTGTTTTGTTGTACAGCTGTATTCTTTTGTATATTCTGCTTCTACATTCTTCTTTTCTTGTGTTCACTTTGCTGCTGTAACAATGCAAACTTCCCACTTGTGGGACAAATAAAGGGTTATTTTATCTCATCTTCAGCCCAATTCCTGAAGACTAAATCGTCAGAGGACAAAAAAATCAGGTTGGACAATCAGGTTGGACAACTGTGTTGGTCCTTTCAAGACTGTAACCATTTTCTTTCCAACCTAAATTTAACAACGAAATAAGAATAGTACTAAAATAGGCATAATGATAGGTAATAATGATATATGAAATATTATTTAGTTCCTGGGTTTATTACGCCACCTTTAAAGACACAGGAAGCCCCGAGGGCTCGGTTTTGGGAGGTTTCCTTTTCCCTTTTCTGTAAATAATTTAATGACACACAAAATACTATAATAATTGTGCTTTGACCTTTAAATAGCAAGGCTAAATCATTGCTGGTTCAATCATTTTTATTAAAAGTTTGCATACCGCAGCCTTATTAGTATTATTAGTAAAAAAAAACTAATGTGCAGTTATGCAACATGTGCAGTCCTGGTGCAAATCTCTTTGTATGTAAATAATACAGCTTCATTCTTTGATGCTGGCGTGATGCTGCGTCACATGTTGAAAATGCAACAAACAGGCTGTCAGGCACGCTTCAGACGGCTCCGCTGTGCGTATTTTCCTGTTTGTCTGTGGTCCCAAATGCTGATGGGCCCCAGTCTGGCTCTGCTGAGCGATCTCAAACCAGGAGACAGACCATGATCTCTCCTCAATGGGTTAATGAGGGGAACAACCCCCTGGTGCTGGCTGTCAACAAAGCGGTCAGAGATAAGGGGGGAGACACATGCCTGCATTCTCACACAATCTGCCCCCTGAACCCAGTTCCTCCCAGGCCTATACCCACACATGCCAAATTCCCAACAGAGCCTGTTCTCAGCCATGGCCCTGTCGAGCTCTGCACATCTGGATGCAACACAGCTGCCTTTTAGTCCCCCACAGCTGGAGGGAGAAAGCACTGTGACTGAGAAAAACAACGTGTGTGCTTGCAGGAACTATGTCTTTAATATGCATTGGAATGAAGTGTGTGGAGGCTGTAGTAAGATTGTTTACACTCATGTACTCTTCTGCATTCCAGCAAACTGATGTCTTTAAGCTTTAGTTATTGCATGTGAATGTTATATATCTTTTTTCACTTTTTGAAACAAAAAAGCCAAACTCAAATGCAAATCAAAAGTACATGGAATTATATACATTTTTATTAATAAGAGTTGCATGCATTATCAACTAGAATGACGGCTGTAAAAGGCTGAAAGAACTGTGACTCCTGATAACATCATCAGTCGCCTCGAGCTCACACTGCATGATATTAACCCAAACTCCCTGTATTATCAGATATAATGTTTTGCGATTCCACAAGCTGGCCATCAGAGAAGCCGTAAAAAGCAACTAAGATCATAAATCCTGGCATTATGGTGGATTCTGTTATTGTCAAAAACACATCACACCATGAGGTTTAACAACACATGTTCCACCCTTAATGGCAGAAGACATCTTTTTCTCATTTGTGCATCTTGAAGCATTTAATGCAAACCCAGATGAATGAAGTAGGAGAGAAATGCACAGCACAATATAAAGAGAAGAGAAACCACAAACTAGAAACATCAAGCAAGCAAAACAAAAACAATGCCTGGCCTACAGGAGTCTTATACTTATGCAATGACAAGGATGTGTTAAACACAAGGGGAAGTGTCTTCAAAAAAGTTGTAAAGACCAGCAAAACAAAAGTGTTGAAGACTTTTTTGTAAGAATAAAAGCTCTCCAAATGGCAGACAGGTGGTATTACAATGGAAAACAGGTTGATGATTCTACTTCAGCAGCAGTTTTATGAATTTGACAAGATTCATCCCAGAGACCCAAACATATACCATTTAAAGGGCACACAGACATGTTTATATGCTGAGTGGAAATGGGATTATAGACAGCTATCACAAACATCATTCAACTCATGAAAACATTATTTGAAGCTGCATCAGCGTCGAACAAAGATAGTAGTCTGTTTATAAGAATATACCCCTTAACCTTGATTCAGAACCCATTTCCCTTGAGGCTGATTCTCCCAAGCAGATTGGGTTTCACTATGGTGCCAGTCTACTGAGAGAACTAGACTAAGAACTTCCGCCAGTAAAGACTGAATATGTCTTTCCCGGAATATGCCTGACAAAACCAGCATCAGCTGTTCTCATAATATCCTGTATGTAGCATTTTCTCTTAACATTTTAATAAAGCTGCATAATAGCCCTGTCCTCCTGCCCATACACTTACATTAAGATCTAAGCTGCTGTAAAGATTTTCATAACCATTTGACAATTCTGACTGATCCATACACCAAGGTTTCATTCACAGGTCTGAATTCCCAGGATTTATTCTATTCGGAGCTATGGGGGCCTAAAGCAGGCTGTTACCTTTGCTTCTTACAAGATGCATGTTTCAGTGTATGCACACACACACACACACACACACACACACAAATACACACACACAAGCTTTGTTTACACAGATGTGTGGAGAAGAAACGAAGACGAGAAATGAATGAGATTTGAATTACAATCTCACACTCCAGGAGAAAACAAAAAAGCCCATGTGAAAGTGCTTCAGCTCCAAAAAAAATCACGCGGGTCCATCTGAGATCTTGACAACATTCCAGGACTCGAGTTTTCTAATGCTGGCTTACTGTCAGCGCTCTCATACAGAACGTGTATTTAGATGTGCTTAACTTCCCTCAACAGACTCCCTCCCTCTCAACACCTCCTCAGTCCTTCATGGACTGGACCAGATGTGTGTGTTTTCGTGAGGGATGGAGGGAAGGAGAGAGAGAGAGAGAGAAAGAGAGAGAGAGGTCAAGTGTGGGTGCGCGAGAGAATGAAAATGACTTTCAGAGCTAATTATTGGAATGCTCACACATCACACACCACGCTGACAAGGAGAAGATACACACTGTATGTTCTCTTTGTTCATTCACCCAATGAGCACTGCAACTAATGCAGTCAAACTGAATGCACAGATACTCCTTTTCACCCATTTTTATGTGCATGTTTACCTGTATGTGTACATAAACATTTATAAAATGTATACTATTATATATATTTGAAATGCCTCCACTCCTGCATTGCAGAGAAATTTATATAGCTCTACAAATAAAGCAAACTTTAAGTAAATGCAGACGTTTTAGTATAGTAGCCCAATGTTGCCTGAACAGTATGTTCTCCAAGTATTGTTTGGAAATATTACTCAAATCTATACAAATGTCTGATGTTTTGATAGAGCACTCTGTATCCCTACAGAGCTCTATGTAAAGTTTGTTTATGTTAGCTTGAGCTGTTTCTCTCATCAGTTCGGAGCTTTTAAGTATTGACAGTTAAGAGGAAAGACAGCCTGTCAAATGGACAGTTTAAGATCTGTGCTTTAAAAGCGGCAGATAAAGAAGAATAACTCAAACTAGTAAACACATGATTCATGTAGCAATTACTCTCCATTTCATTTTATTATCACGACAGGCATACTGCCATCTGTAAAAATGGAAAATACATCCCTGAATCAGAAAAAAACTTGGGACAGTACAGAAAAAACATTTATTGTTATATTTAACCTTGACTTTTATTTTACTGACAGACATTATACCTGTTAATACACATCCATTCCAGCACTTCAGGCTTGCATTCTAAAAAAATACATTGGGACTGTAAAGCATTTACCACTTCTAACAACATTTAATAGCAAACACGTCTTTCATCAAGCACGTCTTACTGTGTGCAATACCACGGGGTCCTTGTCTCTATCGGGGACAGGTCAGGATTACAGGTAGACTAGTCCAGTCCAGTGCCCTCTTATTCCACAGCTATGCTTTGAAATGTGTGTAGAATGTGGTTTTGCATTGTCTTGTTGAAAAATGTACAGATGTCCCTAAAAAACATGTTGTTTTGAAGGCAGCCTTTTTTGCTCGAAAATCTATTTTTCTGCATTGATTCTGCCATCACAGAAGTATGAATGATCTTTGCCGGGGGCACTGACACACCCCCACACAATTACAGACTCTAGCTTTTGGACTTGTTGCTGAAAACAGTCTGAAAAGGCCCTTTCGTCTTTGGTCCAGAGCTCACAGTTTCCATTTCTTCCAAAAAAGATCTTGAATACTGATTCGTCTGACCACTGTACACATTTCTGCTGTTTGATGGTCCATGCCAGATGCTTTCGAGCCAAGCGAATTCATTGGCGCTTCTGGACATGGTTAACATAAGGCTTCTTTTTCGCACAGTAAAGTTATTAGTGCCGACCGTGAGCGCAATTCTGCTTGACGGTTTGAATGACAGTTCTTGATGCAGCACTGCCTGAGGCTCGGCTGTTCAGCTCAGGCTTGTGCACTTGCCCTATACAGACCGAAATTCCTTCAGATTCCTTGAATCTTTTATTGATTTTATATGCTGTAGAGGAAGAAACATGCAAATCTCTTTCAAACTATCCTTAAAGAATTTTCTCACACATTTGTTGACAAAGATACCAACTTATTCCCCAAAGACTCAGGCTTTGGTGGATACTGCTTTTGTTTAAAGCTGGAAATGAGGTGAACAAAATTAAATTAAAATAGGATATAGGGCTGATCATGAGGTAAAAAAAAAAATGAAATGATGATGTGATTACCAGCAGGTGATATCATTATTTATTCATTGTTGTTTTTTTTTACTTTGTCGTTATTTATTATTTTTTTATTAATTACTAACTAAACTGCCCCTGTGCCAACATATTTTGAAATAGAGAACGGATGTACATAAACAAATGCAATAAAGTTGATCAGGCAAAACATGACATAGCTTGGATTAGTTCTGTAATCATTGCTTTACCATTGTGCTGTGAAGCCTAACACAGTGGCAGCGGAGGCGGAAGGTCAGCATGGAGATACAGTATGAAAGAAAAGTATTCTCATCCTATTTTCTCATGTCAGTCCTTGCTCAGTGTGGTTCTCATTAACTGCCAGCTCTAAAGAGCTCTTGACACCCATCAGGAAAGTTCATCCATATACAAGCATTAACTAGGATACATTTCCACAAGAAAATGCAAAGTGTGAGTGCGCTCCACCACACATATAAGCTCATTTTCTGATATGCATGGTTGAAAACAGGTGGGAAGAATGTGTGTGGACACAAAAGACAGCACAGAGAAAAACATAACATCTAGCAAGTTCTACTTATTTAAACTCATAAACTAATGCACTTCAGTGTCCTTAAGGCTAAAACAACCCAAAGTCACGGTTTGTTTTGAAATCGGCTAACTGAGCTGGGAGCAGCTTGTTGGACAAGTAGTACCACTAAAAAACAATAGTTCATAGGTTGATACAAGTTTTTGGTCAAAATGTACAATTTTAAATGATCAATACTCTGGCCCTGATACTCTACGAAAATTTGTATGCTCTAGGAGAGAGGGTCATGTGACAGCAACCCAAACAAATTCAGAGGAGAAGCGGCGCCAAAATTCAGCTACAAACAATAATAAAAGGAAAACTTATAAACATTTGTGTGATTGCAAAGAGAACATGAACACAAATGACAAACATACAGAACTAAAATGACCCACACTGCGACTATTGCAAAAACGACGTGTACAATGCAGTTTAAAGGAGTGTGTGAGGAACAAAAGCAGTTTGTGGGTCAAACTGCTTTTAAATATGGTGGTCAGTATTCAGGCATGACTGTTATCTGAGGTGATCTTTGTTGTTTTGAGGGTGATTATTTTTCACAATTCATTGTACCACCATCTAGGAAAAGATGCAGTTATCAAATATGAGCTTAGTATTTACATACGTTTATTTTCATGTAGCTTCCATGGTTTAGTTAGAAATGTTGTTTTCAGAAAAAATAAACTTGGGGGCTCGGCTGACTTTTCTTATACTTATCATTTTTTTGCATATTAATATGTTGTTTGTTTGTTGTACATGTAGATAACAGAGTGTTGACACACGCATCAGTGAGATTAATATAAAAAAAATAAATAAATAATATATAAACCTTATAATGAAAAATATCCATACAATTAATTTAGCTCTAGAACCATTGAAGGTAGGAAACAACTGGTGTGATTTTCTGAATCAGTGCGCAAAACTGGACTAAGAAACATCAAAAACTGCAATGAAACATTAAAAAATGTTTACACAGACTTTCATGCAGGTGTTTAAGCACAAAGACACATTTACAGTGTCTTTGTAAACAGTTTGTTATTAAAGTGTGTTTGTGCCACCTGACTTTGCTTGATCAAACTGATTATGCTGGTTAAAAAAAAAATCACAAAAAGCTATGACACAAATCAACAAATTAAACAGATTCCTGTAGAAATAAAAACCATATCCTTTTTAATAGGTGTTGTTTAGGTCCCTGACCCTTTAACAAGAGACACTGTTCATCAACATTATCTTATATTCCAATAGCAAAGCGGCTGAAATGCTCTTCCCTAATGCATGCAGGTGAGATTTCGAGCTGTGAAACAACACTGCAGTGTTTCTGTCTCAGGTATGAAGTTTTTACCTCAAATTTACCTCCCACCCCACCCTTCTCTTCACCACAGGAAATGAAGGAACTGTTATGTCTCTTTTCTTGACAGCTTGTCAAACATTTTCACCCACAGGAATCTGAAAAAGCCAACAGCATCTACTGTTGATCCATCAAAGCTGATCAGTCAACAATGACTTCTTTTGTTTTCATAGGATTCAGGTTGTGGCTGCTGTCAGATCCACCATCTCATTTCTGCACGCTGCTTCATCTACAGTGCTAATTAGCCCAACTACTGGGACATGCTGAGCGAATTTGATGACATGGTGCTTGCAATGCCTTGAACTGCAGTCACAGCTCAATGAGAAGTTCACTCTCCGGCTGAGGCATCTGTATTAAGAGGTGGGAGGAAACTGATGAAGAAACAGAAGATGTTTTATCTGCCTTGTGTCACCAATTGTATTTTTTACAACTTAGAACTCAAGCGATATTGCTGTATGGCACACAAGTAATTCATTGGCAGTAGAAAAAAGTATTGGGACGCCTGACCATTACACCAATGGGGACTTTAATGACATTGAATTCAAATACAGAGACAAGATTTGTGCTCATTCATGTTGTCGACCATTAATGAAGTCAGACACTGATGTTGGATCTGTTCAAAACGTCCGAAACGTCTGAAGCATTAGGATTGTGCTTCACTGGAAGTAAGGGGTCTAGCCCAAACCCTGAAAAACAGGTTTTGTCCATGTAGTGTTAATTGTATTTACATTCAGTTTATGTTCTCTTTGGGTAGGGGGGCCCTTTGCGAACTCCAGCCCTGGTGTTGTCTAAAATGAACGCCAGAAGTTCTATTCATTTTTGAAGCTCGTAAATATATGTGTCACAGTTAATAGATGCATTTCACGTGGCTTGAAATTAGCTTTAGGGATGAATTTAGAGACAATTTAATCGACAAATAATGGAGGAAGATGTGGATAAGAGTCATTTAAGAACAAATATCAAATGCCAGCAATGTGCTCATGTGGTCTTGTTCAAGCAACAGTGATGTTCAGAATTTCTATGACTAACATGGAAAAAGCCCCATATGGAAAGTGTTAACATGAGAGCTGTTTGAATAAACATATTTATTATATATAATCTTGTTGTAAATGCAAGATTGTTTTGTTTTTGTTCCAGCAGGTTCAGAAAACATCAGGGCAAATAAGGGAGCTAAAGCAGTAAAAAAAACAACAACTGTACTGCAGCGGAGAGAGGCCACCACAACAATCCAAACTTCCAACCAAGTTTCCTTTGTAAATCCACATCAACAATACAGTCACGAGGCTCAGTCAGCCCCTGTCTGTCCTCTCTGACTGTCTCTTCTCCTCGGTTTCTCTTGTCTCCTGCTGACTTTAACAAGCAGATTTTGGACAATCTGTCATCCACATCTCCCTATTTGGCTGGACCTAAACTTATTCTGCAGACGTTAGTCTGGGCTACCATTTTCACATTTCAGATTGTGAGCCACAGTTCTATTTGTTTGATGTGCCTCTTTTCTTCTCTTGTACAGAAGTATTGCAAATGTGAAATTAAGATTCAGCCATATAAGATAAAATAAGATAAGTAAGATCAATCTTTATTGTCATTCTCATACATAAAGTTAATATGCACTGCTTTGACAACACAGTATCATTTCTCATCAGTCAAATCCATGTCTAACTTCTCCATTTATTGAGCAACAATTAAGCCGATTATCCAAAATGATTAACAGGTCATTAAAATTATTCTAGGGTTCAAATGATTAAGAGCTAAATAAAACTAGTCAGTCATGGTAAGCAGATACTAAAAAAAGTTACACTAAAATTGTCAGTCATTAGGATGAACAAGACCTAACTGATCTGACGTATCTTGCATATCTTTCTCGGGTCTGATACACAGATCACGTACACAGGGGGTCCTCAGAATTCTTCCAGTGCGTGCAACCAACTTGTTCGCCCTAGTAGTCCGAAAGTATGACGGAATAAGCAGAAAAACTCAGCCCTTAAGTTTTTAAAGTTTTATGGGAGTGAGCATCGTAACTGAAGACCCATTGAACATAGATATATATCTTTTTAGACATATATATCTTTCTTTTTGGGTGGGTTGGCCTTGACTTTGCCCATTAGGTGTCAAGACCCGCATTTTTGTAAAGCGGATTTATAATAATGTCTGTTGTCAAAAGCTCATCACAAATAACACCAAATTGAGTTGAAGTGCATTGGGCATCTACAGCTGATCTGTACTCAAACCCTTCCTACACTGCCTTCATCAGGATCATTTCCTCTGTTCAGTGATGATGTAACAGGAGCACCCCTCCTCCACCTGCTGCTCTCAACGAGAAAACGGCATCAATAAGCACTCTTGTGCTTGGACATGGGAAGAGATAAGCCAGCGTGGGGAAAGCACCTGCTGTCTGGAACAGTGAGTGTGTGTGTGTGTGTGTGTGTGTGAGTGTGTGTGTGGGTTGAGGCGTTGCATGGCGGGCTGAAAGAATGGATTGTGCTGTTCGACGTGGTGAGAAAGTGTCACTCAACACTTGGGCACAGTAGGGCCAGGCTAAGCCCTGGTGAGGTCAGAGCGCTTCCTTCAGCCAATCAGACGAGAGAAGACAGTGGGGTTTGGTAACACAGGAACAGAACGAGTCCTTTCCTTGAAATTGTTCTTTGTCAAACAAGCAAAGGGTAAAGCCAGTTCCAGTTCTAATGATTCAGGGTGCTTTAAAGCTATATTTCAAACAAAAATGAGTTTTCCTAGGTTTTTGAAAATGATATTTTAAGTATGATGTATGTGCCATTCAAATAAACAGCCACATAAATTCTATATGTAGGAATATCCTTTAAAAAACAAACATTTCCACTGAAAACTGAACAGAAATAACTGCAGCTCATGTTCTAAAAGAAAGCCTTGGTTGAAAGAAAGACAAAAAAAGCTGAAAAGAGAAGAAGAGAAAAACAAAGAAATCTTTGCCACCTCATTTTACATAAAAACTCATCTAGCAGATGATTTGAGCAGCACCGTATAAACACTTCTCTGATATTACTACACTTAGTGACTCATTCTGTTGATTTAAAATATCTTTTTTAGGAAATAGGCCATGCTGAGTGAATCTCTTAAATCGGTTAGAGATAATTCTAGCAATTATTTTTTCACAGTTTTTTGTTTCACTATGTCTTATGTCTGTTATGCTGTATGTACAGGTTCTTAGGAGAACCTAAGCTTGTATATGGTCGAGATGACAAGTAAGTTCTCTTTGACTTATTTTAATGATTAACTGAGAAAATTATATACAATTTATAAAAGCAAACATTGAGTCCTTCTAAATGAAATCTGCAACTATTTATGTGCATGCATTTGTGGCTTTCACTGATGCTCACAAAGAAAATTAAAAATGACTAGAAATGACCATTTCTGAAATCTTTCCGCAGCCCCTAGTTTATAAGGCATTGACTTAAGATCTGTCTCCTAAAGTTGCATTATTTCCTTTTAATGACAAATCAAGGTGCTTTATACTTCTTCATTAGGATGTTTCACATGTACTATAAGGTCAGTTTTCAGAATATATGACCAGATTCTACTTTACTAGTTGACTGACAGCTGGTGTTCTGTTGGTTAGTGAGTTGCCCCTTCGATCAGATGGCCGTGGGTTCCAATCCCAGGCCTGCCAGTGGGACCACTGAGGTACCCTTGAGCAAGATACCGTCCCCACACACTACTCCACGGGCTGCCCACTGCTTCACTTGATGAATGGGGTAAAGGAAAAGAAAGAATTTCACACAGATCATACTGTGTGCTGTGTTCACATGTGACTATAAGGGTCACTTTACTTTACAAGCACCAAAAACATATTAATTAATTACTATTAACTAAATTAATTACTTTTACATATCAACTGTAAATTAAATGGCATCTGTACATAAAGCCTACAGCACAATAAAGTAAAAGGGCCATGTTTATATTTCTTACCTCCATCAAGTCAGCTTAGTTCAACTGATCTTTACCTCATCTCCAGACAAAGGATAGTGGATGTTCTGTTCACATGTTCATGGGAACATCTCTCATTCTAACACATCAACAGTGTGATCAGCAGTGAACTGACCAGCATGCACAAAAGAACACACTTACAAACACATATCCCCCAACACAGCTGTCTCCCTGTCTTTCCTTAACATCAGTTTATCGCGATATTATAAAATGCATCAGCTGCTAAGTTTACAGAGATGTAAAAAAGTGCATTTCTGTGTTTTTAATTGTCGAGTTAAGCTCAGTTTCTTCCTTTTACTAGCGGTGATGACAAATGTTAGCAAACTCAGGTGCAAAATGGCACTATACACAATGGACAAAAACTGATCTGACTGGTCTCCTTTGGTTCTTATTTATTTATGCTGCCTGCGTTTGCCTCCAAAACAAGATGAAGTTCACTATAATAGGCGTTTCAATAACGTTGCCAAGAGAAGTCTGTTCCCATGCATGTGAAAAACTGAGCTGGATTGACATAAACGTTTCTGTTAATAGTGCATTCATTTCTTGCAATTAAGCAAACGCAACAAATAATGTGTATGAACACACTCATACAAAAGCTATGTTTAATATTCTCCAATCTTCATGTCATCACGGCGGTTCTAAAACCACAACAGGGTCATGTTCTCTAGCACCAGTGCCAAGATAAGAAACTCCTTCTGAACATGTTTCCCTTCTGCAATTCTAATTGTGACTGTGCTTCAAAATACAGCCTTTGCTTAAGAGTCAGATTGAGCCCTCATGCTTTGCTCAGCCAGCTTAGCAAATTAGCTCGCAAATCAACAGGAGAATAAACAGAGAAAGAATGTGCCGGAAAAGAAAATAACGCCGGGCAGTAAAAATAAAGCCGCAGCAGAATGACGGTGTCGTATATCTACCTCACATACAGGCCAACCAGACATGTGGGCCAAGTAATGCGCACACACACACACACACACACACACACACACACACACACACACACACACACACACACACACACACACACAC
>JBBJLR010047167.1:0-11896 GCA_037577145.1 Brachypetersius gabonensis
GGGTTGGGAGCTGGGTCTATACTACGCAAGCTATGATGACTTTCACCTTGATATTTTAGTGCGGATGTATACCTAGCAGAATTGCACTGTAGGGGGCGGGAATGAGTCTGAACCTGTGTGTTTGCCAACTGTAAAACAGGGACGTCACTAGGACGGAAAGACAGGGAGGGCTTAGCCTTAATCTTAGCCTTAGCCCCCAGGGTTGTAGGAAGGAATTAGCGTGTATAGAGGAACTTTTCACTTTCCTTTCTCTTAAGGAAACAAGTAAAGTTAAGCAGTGAACAGTTATGGACACTCAGTATTCTGTTGAACTGACTACAAACGACGCTACCAGAGAAATATTACTGAACGGGCTCCAGTTGCTACTCGCTAGAAACCCGTTCTCAAAGACTTACTTTTAGTCATTATTTGGGTAGCACACATTTTAACTGCCTTCGGCAGAATTCAAATGAGCCATTTTAATCGAGATTAATTCCAAGATTACAGTGAGATTAATCTTGATTAAACAAATTAATCTATGCTCACCACTAATAAAAAGTATTTTACTGCACACCATCTTAAACATGTAATAGGAATGTTTTTTTCAACAGTACATAATTAACAATATTTCTTAATCCCAAGACAATATTTCTTAATCTAATCACGCCTTATAAAGTAATTGTTCATCACTCTGTCAGACCAGCAGGGATTTTTTTCCCAAGGATTTCACCAGTTTTTTCAATTGAAAGAAAAGTCAGGTTTCGCAGTCACTCCTGTCCGATGGTAGTGCGTGACTAATAGGCAAAATGTAGCTATTTTCCAGTGCCCACCTTGGCTGTGTGGTGGTGGGGATCGCTAGGAAGCGGTCAAGCTAACAAGTTAATGCCTTTCCTTCTGTGCATGCATAGACGAATAATATAAAATAAAAATAAATATTATTAATAAATACTAGTAAATAGCGCTTTATGTAAGAAGTTTCAGCCTCACACTCAAGGTCAGTGCTCAGTACATAAAAAAAAAAAAGAACGAAGTGATTGGCCGCAGTGTTCTGTCAGTCATTTTGAAGTGGAGAACTACCCAATCACAGCAGGCAGTCACTTGTTTGACAGGTGGGACTTAATTACCATTGAAACCGCAAAAATACACGAGCCGTGGGGTCTGAGAATTTCATTGAAATTCTCTGTTACACCGCCGTTTGGGGGTGGGGGGGGCGCTGTTTCACATTTTTGACCTGAGCTGCATACAGCTGTAACAATATTGAGGAGCTAAAATTAGGAGTGTAACTTTATTTTTAAGAGCATTTTTTGTTTCACACCAATAAAAAAAAAAGAGAAAGTTTTGAAAATAAATTTCTTTGTAATCATGCTAAATGTGGCCTTAAAAAGGAAAAAAAAATACGTCTAGTAAAGCTGGTTGATCGGGACCTTATTTACATATTATTTGCATAATTGACACAAAATCCCATTTTTGGCAACAACCAAGGTATTACTAAAGACAAATGGCATCCATCTATATAAAGGAAATCCTCAGATTACTGCATTTTATGAAAGGTTTAATCTATGCTTTAAGATACAGTTTCTACACCAAATGCGACAGACTAAACAGACACTTCCCCTCTAAACGCTGCATTCTAGCAGACAAAAAAAACAGGTTCTTAGGGCTCTGAAGTAGGTAAACTTCCTTTCAAACAGGGAACAGTCCTTCAGGTCCTCAGTTCTATTACTTCCTAGAAATGTGGAGGCTGCTATAGCAAAGGGGGGCAACTCCATGTTATCGTTTGGAATGGGATGTCCAATTAGCTCATAAAGGGATGATGATCAGGTGTCCACATACTTTTGACCATATAGTGCATCACCCAGTCATAGTTACAAATGAAAAGGCAAAATTTATTAAGCTCAGACATTAATTAATAATAAAAATAATTACTCCGGTTTCTGGCAAGCCTTTGAACCAAAGCTGAGAAAAGTCCTTGTCTCAGCATTTTAGGAGTTTGACTACATGTTACTCATTAAGGCTAAAAAAAAAAAGAAGCATGAAACACCTCTAACATTAGAGACGAGATCTAATACAGTACCTGATTTTGGAACAGCTCCGAGGTTCCATGTTTTCGAATATGTAGGAAGACAGAGTCTCCCCGTCGTTTGATCTTCCTTACATGTGCCTGAAAAAAGCATTTTGCAAAAATGGTAAATAAAGTAGGAAGGAAGAAACTGTGTTTAAACTGGGATGTTTAGGGATGAAGTTTGAGAATCATTTCGTTATTATCAGACGACTGCCTAAAAATCCCCATCACTGATCAGACTTTTAGACTGAAGCAATACTTTCAAAACTTTCTCATATTCCAGAGAAGCCCAGTGTTCAGATGGGCTACTGCATGTAAAGGCTTTTATTTCATTAAGCTGAACGTTATTTCCACCAGTGTTTTGTAAAGCTTGTTCTGTGAAGTTTAACAGGATATGGACAGCTGTACTCTGAATATATTGCACATACTTGAAGTGTCTTGATTCTTGTATCATATTTGGGTTCACTGTCGATCTCTTGAATTCTCGTCAACAGAGCTTTCATAGTTTTTTCAGTCTGTTCGACTGCGGAACTGACTTCTTGGGAGACCATCACTCGGACCTGTGAAGGAGCACAGACACAGACACAGACACAGACACAGACACAGACACAGACACAGACACAGACACAGACACAGACACAGACACAGACAGTATTGCAGGAACAACCTCTGAAAGAGCATGGCCTTAAAACTCAGGTCTCCTGAACATCACAGTGTTGCCCGTTCTGCAAACCACTCTCTCCTGTCTGTGGCAATAGGGCTAAATTTAATCCCCTTTTTCATATCTTTCATAAACCAGACAGTATAGTAAAGTCACTGGAACTCCCCGAATAACCCAGATACACAATCTGAATAACCCTAAAAATGAGGTACAACACCTGTGCCTAGTACCTCTGTACGTGTCTTAAAAGCAATTTTAAAAGAAGTCCCTGAAGCTGCGACATGTCAAAACTGAACTGTACACGTTCTTGGGCTCATATTTCAACTCTCCACAGTCAAAACTGAGTCATTCACAATCAACTTTACCTCATTTTTAGAGGGCGCGAGACCTGGAGGGGGTCTACCAGACTCTTCGTCAGTCCTCTTCCTCTTTGCGCCTAAAACATACAGGAAAGGGAAAAAACTGTTAACTTCTCTTTTATATAGAACAGCCCATTCTAAGACTAACTTTAGTCCAGGACCCATTTCAGTCACTGTAACTCATTTGAAAAGGTCTGAGCAACCAAGAACATCCAAAGCAGACAAATTTTGTATGGTTTCTGAGCCAAGCAATAAAATCCATCATGAATACACTTTCAGTTCTGGAGATTCATCCGGACCCATTTTCTACCTCGAAGTGCGCTGCAGGACTTTATAGCAGTCAGTGGAGATCCCTGAGGTCAGGCTACTCACCATCATCACAACAAGAACCACATATTCTCAAAGCCACGGGACTGTAAATGACCTCCCACCCCTCTCTTGCGGTGTGGATTAAGGTACCAGAGCATTTGTTCCACCACTATGAGCCCCTGCACCCCCTTCTTCCCGAACCCTTATCCTGCTACTTTGGTTCATACATTCATATGCTGCTTTAACACCAACTCATTTATTCTTGCATCGTCCTCTCTAGTTATCAATTTCTGTATAAACTGTTGCGATTCTGCATTTTATACAGCCCTGTGTAACATGCTGCTGTTGTGTGTCGTACCATGGGGCCAAAAAACTAAAATTGAGACATGTGTGAACACACCACACCACAGCACACAGTGTGAATAGTAAGAAACTCTCTCTCTCCGTTTAACCCATTCATAAAGCGAAGCAATGGGCTGCCACACAGGGAGCAGTGTGTGGGGACGGTATCTCGCTCAAGGGTACCTCAGTGGTGCCACGGGCAGTCCTGGGATTTAAACCAGCAGGGTTCTGATCACAGGGGTAGCTGTAGCAGTGACCTCCGTCGAGCACTCAGACACCTCTGTTCCTCAGCACAGTGAAAGAGGAGCCGTACTTGTGTAAACATGCTAAGTGATGCTACTGGTTAAAACTAGAAGTGTTGAATTTAATCACATAATCGATGCAGACATGGATGATTCTGCACTGATGCAGTAGCAGAACATAATCGATCAGATCATAATGACACTGCTTGATTTTCAGAGTACATGATCAGAGTACAGCGCTGCTCCGGGTAGCGGTACCTCAACTTACTGACGTTACTCACCGCATGGGCACCAGCCAAACATGTGTAAAGCATGTCACACCTAAAAAGGTTTCCTGCACAACCAAAGATGTGGTCACTGCAGAAAGGTCCACTCTCAGACCAATTACTGTTTACATTTTCGGGAGCTTACATCTCACTGCTTGCATCTGAAAACATTCAGTGAAGCGACGGCTCTACGCTGGGGTAAGAGGGGGCAAAGCGGCCTTAAACAAACATTGAAAAAGAAAATGATAGATTACCCACAAACTGAATATGTACAAGATTTACTACAGTAGCTGAAAAATCCACTGGAAAAAGCATAAATGAGATGATGGGGTGTTCGCTCTTTCCCTCCAAGCTCTGTTTGTGCCCAGCCTCACACACTCAGCAGAGATCCCCCCTACTCACCCACCCCACCCCAACAAAACATCCAATCACTGTTAGTATGCAAATTAGCTGGTGTCAGGTTTCTATATTCTGTATTTGTACAGTCAGTGGGGTCCATTGTTCTTCTCTGTTTCAGTCTGGTAGAGAAGTGTTTCGTTCTCGATCCCACAAGCACCACTGTGGCCTGTCTGATGCACAGAGTCGCCTGGAGGACCTGTGTCTGTCAGACTCCGACACTAAGCCCCGCTCAGCTTTCAGCTCGTCATTCAACAGTTTCCTGGTTTCATATACTGATAAAATCTCTGCGATTTTCAATCCGATTTTTCAGCTTTATTTTTCAAGACTCAGACTTAACTTGTCCTATCCTTTTCAGCTTTGTTAATATTGGTAATAGTGAAGTGTTATTGTTGGGTTTGAATATATTTGATTAGGCCTATAGCACAATATATCGCAAATTCACCATCATCGCGATATCAACAAGCGCAATAATCATATCGCAAAAGACTGACTGAACTGCAATAAATGGTGTTTGAGAAGAGGGCAAAAACATCACTGGGCAGTTTCTTCATCTTCTGTGCTGCGGTTATAGATTGTTCCTTTTGCTATTTGACTTACTATAATTGAAATTATGTTTACATTTATTTAAGAGTTTAAATGATTTCAAATATATTTTCAGATTTTTTTCAACAATGTTCAATGTTTTATGGGAGGCATTAAGTGCTTTGTTTAAGTAAATTCTTTTAAAAAAAAACACGTTGGAATGGAAGCTGGAATGGTATTGCACTGAATTTTTTTCTGCAAAGACTAGTGCAGAAGCAGAAAAATATGACCACTATAAAGGCTAGGTTTTTACTCACTTTTCGCATGTGATATCGCCATGGCAACACTCAACAACACTATCGCATATCGCATGTTTTCCTAATGCCGTGCAGAATTGATGGATCGAGATGAGATGCATCAAGATATTGAATCGAATCGAATCGTTGACATGGTAGGGTACTTGCCTCCAGACCAAGAGGTCATGGGTTCGAATCCTACCTTCAGCACCACCACTGGGTCCCTGAGCAAGACCCTTAACCCTAAGTGGCTCCAGGGAGACTGTCCCCTGTAGTAGAATGGAAGTCCCTTTGGATAAAAGCGTCTGCTAAACGCCGTAAATGTAATTGTAATCGAATCGAGAGACCAGTGAAGGTTCACACCTCTAGTTAAAACAGCAAGGTTTTGGCTACAGCACGCACTGTGACGCAACCAGCTGTCCTCAAAGAAGAATAGCAATAAAAACTTGACTTCAGGATTGACTGAAAAGCATAATTTCTACAAGTGTTGACCTTCCATCCACACCCAAACTGCATTTACTGTCACTGGCAACAGATTTGGTGTAAGGACAAACAAAAGAACTTGGCTTGTAACTAGTGGTGCAACGAAGATTCCGGGAAAAAAATGTTCCATTGTTCCACAGTTTCACTGCTGGCTTTTTTTAGTTTCGCTGCTGGCTTTTCAGTCACTCCTCCCCGTTTTACATTTTCGCTGCTTAAGGATTCGTTTGCAGTTCTGGCACAGATCTCTCTTGTGGGCGGGGCTTTGACTCATTTGCCAGCAGGTATGTGAGTAACAGCTCCGTGCCCCGGAACGCGAGATACGACCAATAGAATCAAAGCATCTGCCCCGTCTAAACACAAACACGTGCACGCACACAAAGTGGGTATGAAGGAAATGGAAGAGTGTCCAGAATCTACGAAGCCCACAACATATTCTCTCTTGGTACTAACAGAGCTAGCGCTAGTGCTAACTCTGTTAGCAGGGACAGGAGAGTTTAGAAAACCACGCCCACTTAAGGTCGCGTATCTCCCAGAGTTCCGGGGCACGGAGCGGTCACTCAAATACCTGCTGGCAAATGAGTCAAAGCCCCGCCCACACGAGAGATCAGTGCCAAAACTGCAAACGAATTTTTTCGGTTTCGGTCAAAATTTCATTTCGGTGCATCGCTAATTTTAAGTTTCTTACTGTTTCCACATTAAAGGAAATAATTATCATGCCCTGTCTTCCACCTTAATTTGTTTTTATATAATTGCGTGGAATGAGTCTTGAGTTTAAAGCTTTTTAATGAGCAAAAATACTTAAATAACTAAATGGAGTGTTAAATTTGTCTTGTCTTTTTTCGCTGATCCGAAAATTGATTCGATCCGTGACTTCAAACTGTGATTCGATCCGAACCGTGACATTTATGATCCGTTGCACCACTACTTGTAACGTAACAGTGTGCAGCGTTTTCTCCGTTGTTTGCAGGAGGCGATTTAGTGTACGCAGCCAAAAACCGTGCTGTTTGACTCAATAACACTTACATTTACACAAAAACAGTTTCTCTTTCACTGTACAGAGGAACAGAGGTGTCAGAGCACTCTACGGAGGTCACTGCTACATCAAGCATTCCCACAACTCGGGTTTCGTCCCAACAAATCTGACCTACAGAAATATTCAGATAGACAGATTAGGGGTACCTGTCGTGGAAAAAAACTGGAGCAGGAACCCAGACCTGAAACTTTTTCCAAGTTAAAAGTCAAATGCAGTCAAAAGGTTGAGGCAACAATGTTTTATTAAAGGCAGCTTTGTGATCCTTGAGAGCAGTGATCAGTTGCTATGCATTTTTCCAAGTACATACACAATAAATAGACTTTTCACAGCACTACCCGCTGTTTATGACACCCACTCTTGACTTCGTGACCTCTGCTTTAACGTCTCCTCCTTCCTAAATATTTCCCAATAGATACAAGGTCAAATATTAATTACTCAGTAATTCACGGAGCGTTAAAATTCCACACTCCCAGTTTCATGAACTTTCATGGAAACTACCCCTGTCTACTGTCCCAAGTTGCACGTTCTTCTGACATAAAACCCTTCACTTCTGTAAAAGGTAGTCTTCTGGCTTCCCTATTTTCAGTAGACCACTGCATAGTTGACTTCGCTTTACTTTTGGGCCTCAGAAACATTACCATTAGGCCGTCTAGAATTTTCTCTGCAGAAATGCAGTCTAGTCTTTATCTTTATTCTGTTCACCCGTCTTTTGGCCCGCTACTCGAGATCGAGATCGAGACCCCCTTCCACATCCGACACGTCGGGGTTGATCTGGAATAGTGTGCTTGTTCACAGCTTTTTGCTACGTATTGTCGTTCTGCACATTTTTTGGTTGAAACAGTGGCCCATAGTAATGACTGGGTAGAACTTTGGAACTGTAATGTCATCCACTGTAGCTGTTAGTGAGAGCAGCAAAAAAAAACAAAAAACAAGTATAAAGTGTGATTTTGCAGCTAAACTCCAAATTTTAAACCATGTGAAACATCTGAATTAAGTTTAAAAAAGAGCGAGCGAGAGAGAGAGAGAGAGAGAGAATGAGAGAGAAGCAGAAAGAAGCAGATACCCAAGTTCAAAAAGTGTTCAAAAAGTGCACTTGTTCACTCATTCACTCGTTCACTCCATAGTGTTTGCTATATAGGGGACTAACTAGTGAACAAGGGGAGGTGAGGTTTAGTTAAATTCAGACACTCGGGGTGTTACGTTTTAACCAATTGTAGCTTAAATAGTGCCGGATCTTGACAATTTATCTCTGTCTCATAAACACACGTCTCGTCTCTTTAGTTCAGACACAGCCCGCACATGAGGCGGGGTCTGGGGGACACGTGGGCAGATAGATCTGCCAGGGGAAGGACAAACAGAGCTGGACTGGCCATTGGGTATACAGGGCATTTGCCCAGTGGGCAGATGTCAATTTTGGGCTGGGCATGTTTGTGTACCACACCCAGCCCCAGACCGTGGCTCAAAATGCCCAGGCAGATTTTTTTGTCCCAGTCCAGCCCTGGGTACTACTGTCCTCCGTCTCGCTCCTCTTCTTGACTTTCGCGGGATAACAGTAGTGCGCACTGTGTCTGAAAAGTGCACTCGCTCACTATGTAGGGCACGGTAAAAGTAACCCGCAGTGCATGACGGTTTGTGTGTATTCATGTAGTGCACAGTGTCTGGATGTCACACGGCGATTTTGTAGTGCACTAACTAGTGGGTGAAACTGACCGTTGAAATTTCGAAAAACACTACAAATGACTGATTGACTTTTCGGACACAGTCGGTAACAGCTGAGTGAAGGCCAGACAGAAAGACTAGAAGTGAGCAAGCACGCTTTGCATTTTCTCTGCGGAAATGCAGTCTAGTTTAGTATTTGTCTCATTAAAATCTCCAGTATACCAGGTCCTGGTGATGTACTGCAGGCAAAGTTTAGCTTATCAGGCTGTCTATGTTTATATATATATACACATCTATATATCTAGCAATCACACTCTCTATATGGTGTATTTACTCTTGCAAATAATAGCAAAATCCATATATAGTCAGAGATATATAGATAGAGATACACAGACAAACAAATAAATAAACAGACAGACCGACCTACCTGTCTCACACACTCACTCTCCCTGGTGTATTACTATTGCAAACATTTTTTCTCTCTTTGGTGTGTTACTATTGCATATTATCTATCTATCTATTCATCCATCTATCCATCATTGCAAACAGTCTGTCTGTCACTACTGCAAATAACAAAAATCCAGATGTGGAGTACAATCATAAAAAGGTGTACCTGAAAACTAAACACTATTCTCACCATAATAAATCAGAGCCTCATGAAAGAGTCTCAGCATCTCACAACACCTGAGCTAATTTATTCATCCTCATACTTAAGACTTCAGACTTAATGGTGGTTCCTAAACTATTTTATCAACGAAAGCGGCCAGTCTCTTTTTCCCTCTTAGAGAATAGGCGCTGCTGGATACCATTATTCACAACTCAAATACATCTTCAGGACTTCACTACTGATATTTTTAGGTCATTAAGAACACAAAGCTGTAAAACGTGTATAAGTTTTGTCTAACTGGAAGAAAAGCGAGAGACTAGCTGTACCATCTTATAGCTAAGCTAACGGCTAACTTGCTAAATTAGCCACTTGATAAACAGCACCACAGGGAGCTAGCATCCTGTTTTTAGCTCTTAGCCCAAAACATCATGCTGTTTTCAGCTCTGAGCCCAAAACATCAGGCTGTTATTTATTTATGTCTATTATTATCTGTTTGCTTTTAACCAAAACCAGCAGAATACGAAAAATCCAAACGGAGCAACTGAGCAGATATAGCTGAGCCTGGGTTTCAACTTAGGGCCAGTTTCCTCATGCTGGGTCCTGGTTGTTAGTCTGGAATTTTCTGTTCTGTTCTGCAATCCCCAATACGCGCGTTATTCACTGAAAACGAGGTTTATTCGTGTAAACATTAGTCAAACGTTGCAGAAACAGCTCTCAAGGGCTTGCATTTTGCAGCATTAAGCCAGACTTCAGGCTACACAGAAAAAAAACCCCAAATCTAACACATAAAATCGACTTGTGTTTAAAGTCCCTGCAGAAAAAGGCGTGCATTTGCTAACCTGAAGTCTCAAACGTTGTCAGTCTGCATCCAGAGAGCTCCACGAGGTCCTCCATTCTCTCCAACTGGACAAAAACGAGGCCAGCTGAGGTTCCAGGCCCTTTTTTTTTTTTATTTTGCACAACGTCTCGGCAGCTCGCAGTCAGTCTATGTTTACAGAAGTTTAATCGCAACACAAACACTCCACCTCACCAAAGACGCCCGGACACCGCTAACTTTCGCGGCACATTTGGACTAAAACAGACGCGTCCCAATAGTCTAATAAAGCTCCACTGCCAGCAGCCCTGAAATGCGCCTGATCTGTAAACCCTGCGTGACCAAAACTGGAAGAGGTTTTAGAGTGGCGATGTGTTACAGATCTGGCAAAATCACTCCGCTCGATTTGTAAACCACGTGTGTCCATCAGAGACAGTGTATTTTTCAGCATGGTTACGTAATACAGATCGCTGCAAATGACTTTGCCCGATCTATAAACCATATGTGTTCAACGCTGTGAGTGTGTTTACGGAGGAGATGTGTTACAGATATGCAGACGAGCTGACAGGCATGTTTTGTGAGGATTTTTTATTTGTTTAATTAATTTGGTCATGTCAATGTTTTATATGCTCTAAACTGATCATAGTGATCTAATAAACATGCCGATTTATTGTAAATCACTAAATCCTTTGTTTAAAAGCCTAAATGCATTATATTTGGGGCGGCTGGTTGTGGGTTTGAATCCCAGGACTGCCATTGGCTCCACTGAGGTACCCTATCCCCACACACTGTGTTCCTGGTTGACCACTGTTTCACTCTGGTTAATGGGTTAAATGTATTGAACAGTTTCATGCACTTCACACAGTGTGCTGTGCCGTGTTCATTAGAACATTAAGTGACTTCAAAACAGAGCTGGTACATAAGTAGTAACTTGTAGGAAATACCGGCCCATTTTATCCAGCAGTATGACCATGCAGTTCTCCCACACAGCCCTGAGAGCTGTAACAGGCTCTGTGCCTCTGTATCCATAAAATGGTGATGTAGGCAGCAATGCTATAGAGGCTATTTCTGTGCAGTGTTTGGAAAACACACACCACACATATACAGGGCACTATAGATGCCTACAAATGCAACAAACTGTGAATTATATGTGTGTGCTGCTTTCTTTATTTGCTTAGACATTTATTTGCCATTACCCTCCAACAGGGCTGAAGAGGATAACACACACACACACACACACACACCACACACCACACAAACAGTGGATCATTCTCAGCACAGCAGTGATGCTGACATGGTAGTGTGTAATGTTAGAGTGTGTGTGTGTGTGTGTGTGTGTGTGTGTGTGTGTGTGTGTGTGTCTGATACACAGATTGGTTCACACACTCAGCAGCGCTCCTGGAGTGTCAGTCACTTTTGGATATATATATTTGTGTGTGTCACTGCTCTCTCTCTCTCTCTCTCTCCCTCTCCCTCTCTCTTTCTCTCTCTCTCTCTTTCTCTCTCTCTCTCTGCCTCTCTCTTTTTCTCTCTCTCTCCCTCTCTCTTTCTCTCCCTCTCTGCCTCTCTCTCTCTCTTTCTCTCTCTGCCTCTCTCTTTCTCTCCTCCCCCTCTCTCAGTATATGTAAGTACAGCCCAGACAAAAATAAGACCACTGCAAAAATGTTTCTCAGGTTTTATCTTTTTTTAGCTGCAACTGAACAACCATACCTTAGTTTTCAAGAACAGCTGACAATATTTTTCCAAATAAAAATATTCTTTAAAGCATCATTTTAAAGGAAGCGACGAAACCTCAGAATAAGAGAAATGCTGCAGCGTTTCCAGAACCTGAATAATTCAAAGAAAACTAATCTCTGGTTCTCT
>JBBJLR010047178.1:0-11895 GCA_037577145.1 Brachypetersius gabonensis
CTTCCTGTGAAGATTGCACCTGCCATATTAGAGCAAGCAGGCTTGGGATATGTGAAGAGCGATATAGTGGAGAATTTCCTCAAATACATGCCTGAATCTGAGCGTATGCTGCTTGAATCACGGCAATCAGATTTTTACAATGTTGACCAAGAAGAATTATTTGACATCCCAGATACCCACCAGTGCAGAAGGATGCCAACTGCCAGCAATGCCAACGAGATCCTCCTGGAACTTGCCCACAAAACGCTTGTCCAAGAGCCTGCCTATGTAATCGAACAATGGACAAAAACACTCAGCAAAGCCCAGCACAGCTTTGAGGACCTTACAACAGTATACGAAACCCTGCAACCAACTGTGCGAAAGCTTGTAAAATCTCTCACTTTCCCAGAGGAAATGAATGTCCACCAGAGGGCCTTTCAGAAGCACCTAACCACACACAACCTAGATCCACAGCATCTAGGTTTGTGCCTCAGGTTCTCCACAGGGTCAGATCTATTCCTGGGAAGAAAATCATCATCATCTTCACCCAAATTCAAGGTTTTCAGAGGAGACCTGTGTGCTGGAGCTGTCAGTCTGTTATGACAGCTTCCCTGACTTTAGCTCGGAGCTGAACAAAGTGTTAGAATCAAAAGTGTGGCTAACGGACATCCAATCAGGGACTGTTTCTCTGTTTATGCTGGTTATACAGTGTCCTTTTGAAAAGGACATAATAGTTTACAGTTTACCGTCTCTTCCACTTAAGGGATACTATAATCACGTGGAAGACGTAATAAACTGTAAAATGAAAAAAAAAAAAGCATTGTTGTGGTGTAAACATTAATTAATTAAGAATTAAGAATTCTATAACTGCTTCAGATTATTTTATTCTAGGAGAATCAAAACACTCAAAAACATGTTCTTTAACAGTTCAGATACCAAATAATCTTGTTTGTTTAACACAGTAGAATACTTAAAGGCATTATATGTAAGGAAACTGACGTTTGAAGAAAATGTTATGTTACCATGTTGCTTTGTACCATCACAACGGTAATAATACTCTCGTACTGTTAGTACTGTTCTGTTAACATGAAGGTTGTACATATTTCACAGACTCTACTGTGTGTAGGCAGGTGGGTTGTACCAATGATGTTATTGTCAGATGTGGCAATGCTGACTCTAATGTCCTTAGAGATGATCTGGAAAAGCAAATACAAAAGTAACCAAATCAGTCAGTGTGTGTGTGTGCTTGTCTCCCATTTTTTGTTATTTAGAAATAGTTATTAACTAATAGTTATAGTTAACAAATATGAACATAAATTCAGCTACATTTCCATATAAAATATAACTATATACAATTTTTGTACTGTCCAGAGAACACAAAGAAAGCATGTCTTGGGATGGTCAAATAACTGTAGTCTGAGGTGGGAGGTTTGAAAGTAGTCGATCCTAGAGCGTTATGCAAGGCTGCTGCCCTGCGACGTATCTCTGGGAGGTGCAGTCCAGAATTACTGCATTGGCACAGTTTCCCCTGGAGCTACCTGGCGTGTTTCACTGTGTGTTCTCAGGTTTTTCATTTTGTTCTTCTTAAAGCCCTGTAGCTTTATTGCTATAAATATTATCACTGTGTTTACACTGCTTATACCAAAGAAAACATGCTTGCATGAATTACAGGGGTAACATTTTACATTCTAGCACTGCGGGAGGCAGTTCAGTGTACACTGTACAGTTACCTTTACATTTTTTACGAGTAAGGTATCAAGCGGAGTTAAAATAAAATTAAAGTGTTTGGGAAGCAAATAGTGCCTATTTTATGCATTTTTTTACTACATAAAATCCGCACAACTCACGAGCCCTCTTGGAGCATAACCACCGCAAATGTTGAGGGTTTACTGTATATACACTCTTCTTAATGAAAAATAAATCCAACAATTGAGGCACAAGGCATTTACCCCACACTGTGTATTAGTCTCAATCACAGCAAATCCTATACACTGGTACATCTTATGTCGGTCAAATTTGCATAGTATCGTGATTCAAACTGATGCTTCTTCATAGCCTTCATTTTATCCCTCAATGCCATCAATAGTAATTTGACGAAGTTTTAAATACAGGTCAGTAATTTCATACAGATCATCAGACACTGCCAGGCTGTGTGCAGACATGAGTTCCACGCATAATTGAAACATCCTCATCACAAGGATAGTCCTTACAACAACATTCCTCTCGACATGTCGGTCTTCATTTGATCAGCTGGCTGCAAGAAATGCTGAGCCCCATAAAGGCTGGGAACGACCATCTGGAGCACGAGGGTTGTTGGAATGTCTTATACGATGGTCATTTCATGCAGCTGCAATTCCGTCAAGCTCCCCCTACATAACAAAAAAATAGGAAAAGTGTGAAAAATGTTGGTTGAAAATTGTACATTGCTTTGATTTAATAATAATCAGATTGGAAACAGGGTGTGCAGTAAAGTTACAATGGACCACAGCGAAGAGGCCCACGTTACAGCAATACAGTATATCATTAAACTGAAACTTTAAGTAGTCAGTTGCTAAAACGGCCAGAAAAAAAAGAATAGTCTATTGACTATACGTAAAGCTTAGACCGTGGCCTATTCATAAAAGAAAAGCCTGATAAACAATATAAGGTATTCATTTCAAGCAGTCTGGCAGCTCAAGATATTTTAATTAAACATAAATTGCAGATAGTTTAATGTCAGTGTAAGTGTCTGTACATCAGTATTACTTCTTTCCTTTGTCATAAATTTTATGCAAACTTGAACCGTTCATAATTTTACATGCTCTACAAACAGGCGAACAATTTTACATATTAAACAATATTATTGACAAGACGTTCAGCCGAACGAATTGCTCATGTTTGAACAGCCAATCCCATAGAATTTATGCAAACTTACTCATTATTTATTTTAAGTGGTGCATTGCTTCAATAAGCATATTTTCTTACTGACATGTAGAATATGTATACAGTAAACTCGCTCATTTATGATGCCATTGCCCTTTAAAAAGAAAGAAAAGAAAAAAGAAAAAGCAATCAGCTAATGACCGAATTCGCAGAGGTTGTCTATACACATATAGACATGTAGAATACGCAAGTTTGCAAGTTAAATTAAATTAATTTATTCACAGCCTGGAACGCCTGTAGCCACAGCATAAGAAAATGTGAAAATATGAATATATGAAAACTATACCTGTATGGTATTTTGGAAGCAAAACTGAATGAGAGACTTGTCAAGGAACCTGCCAGAAAAACATCCATCTGCGTTCAGTTGGTCGAAACGGTCCGTCCAGAACTGGGTGCATTCATTTCGCACCACCAGCCTTCAGTTCTTTGATTGCCAGAACTGGGACCGAAAGAGACGCTATGTGTACCGTTCTCATCCTCACTGCTGCGCAGAAACTGTTGCATCACTGCGATGTGGGTATTCTCTGTCGCATTATCTAAGCATATTTTTTTAGGACATCCATTGTTTTCTATCACAGCATCTATGAAATATCCAGCGATGATCCGAGGGTCACTGTTGGTTTTGTATGCTTCCAGTCATCATTTCTCGAGAAGCCATCTATGCAACCATTGATACATATGCCATAGGGCTTTCATTTGTCGTATCCATCTATGTGCCAGACATAATTTGGCCCACGGCTGACATACATACGGCGTCTCAAACGGTTGCGCGCTCGCAGATCTACCCCGTTGCCGTCCATCAGTCGCATCAACTGACGCACAGTTTCTGTCAGTAATTATCCCGGCCATCCAACATTTCTGGTGCATCCATCTGTAGCCATCCAACATTTCTGGTGCATCCATCTGTAGCCATCCAACATTTCTGGTGCATCCATCTGTAGCCATCCAACATTTCTGGTGCATTCATCTGTAGCCATCCAACATTTCTGGTGCATCCATCTGTAGTCATGCTGTCTGCCAGATGTTTGTAGCTGTTGCTCAATGAAAGACGCCACTTCACCTTCATCAGTCTTGTTCCGTCTCCGCCAAAGTTGGTTCTTTTGTAGTCTTCTCTCTAGTGTCCGTGGGCTTAGTGTGATTTTATGTGATTCCTTCAGAACCACAAAAATCTTACGATTTGTGAAGCCACGTCTAAAGTAATCTGCAATCAGGGCATCCATTATGCAGAGCTTTCTCTCCCTTTACGTTTTTTTTACTCATTATTTTCAGATGACTAAGTTGAAATTTCAGGGTATCATGTCATTATTTTGAGATATTAAGTCGAAATTTTGAAATATTAAGTCAATATTTTGAGATATTAAGACAGAATTTTGAGATATTAGGTCGAACTTTCGAGATATCTAAGTCATTATTTTGACTTAAATTCTAAAAAATATTTTACCAACCTGGCGGAAACGGGCTTCCATAGTCCTGCGAACACTGCGCTTGTTAAATGTGTCCTGGAGTGAGGGGAGAGGCACCCCAATAATGTTCTCTGCTGTCTTTACTATCCTCTGCAGGCGCTTGGGGTCAAATAAATCTTGACACTTAAGCAATAAAATCATAAATTAAACAGTAATATCATGAATCTTCATGAAACAAATTAATTAAATGTATAAGCTATAATAAAATATTTTTATAATAAACTTGTTTTATTTCATAAATTGAATACAGTATTATTTTGTAAATTAAACCTATATTTTAAATTACATTTATTGGAATTAATTTCATAAACAGTAAATTTTGAGAATATTTTATTAAACAAAGTAATTTATTTAAAACTTAGTCACAAATGATTGTTTCAATGTAAAAACTTACTAAAACAAATGAAAGAAAAAATCTTCATTAGCTGCATCAGAGATCTCCTACATCAATATCTGACAGGTATTTTGTAACAAATATTAACGTACATTTTCAGCTACATTCTCATATGAAATATAACTGTATTAATGTTTTTGTACTGTCTAGAGAACACAAAGAAACAGAAATATATGTTTCCAGGTCAAAAACTCGCGAGCTTTAGATTATTGTTTTGGAACAGTCAAAACATCTCTCAAGAGGAATTGCCGACCTCAGAGGGTTAAATGCTGCTGTATTTAGAGCAGCGACTGACTGAACAAGAAGTGCTACTGTACTGTAAAAACAGTAAGCTACTGTACTGTAAAAATGACTGGTGATTACCCATACATTTTACTGGGGTTTTTTTACTAAATATTACACTAATGTATTGCTGTATTTACCTGCTTATACCAAAGAAAAGTAAGCGCATATCAAAGAAAATGCCAGTGCATGAATTACAGTACAATCTGTACAGATCTGTGTAAATTGTACAGTACAAATATGGGCTTAACTTTATATTTTTGTTAATGGTAATGTATTAAACTGCATTAAAATTTAAATTAAAGTGTTTTGGGAGCATATTTAGGGGAATATTTAGGATTTACATTATGAAAATAAGAAACATCACACAGGTGCTCTATTTACATATTCCTGTCTAGTGTAGCCGATGCACAGACTCCAAGAGCAGTGGGTAAGTGTCTCTCTACCGCAGTAGGCATAGAAAGTGTAGATTAAATTAAGATCAGAGTCGAATTATATATTTTACTTATATATTTATTCACTATCATAAATATGTGACTGAATATGTGAAACTGAATGTATGGTGTATTACTCACTAGCACAAGGAGTTATTATATGTGTGCTGTCTTTGCCCTGGGTGCTGCATTATTGCTGTGATTGTCTTTTTTGACATTTATTAATGTTTGGCTAAAAAAGGTTGTGGATTTGTTTTTTATCATTGATTTTGACTGAAAAAAAGTTTAAATATTTGTTAAATTACAGAAAAACTTAAACTTAATTAAAAAAACGTTTCATAAATGTAATTTTCTAAAAAAAAAAAACACGGAAAAATCCCTGAAATTTGCCGTATGTTTATATGTTTTATCTGTTTAAGTACGTTATTTTTACTGTAACAACCTGTGCTGTTGTTTTATTGAAGCATAACAGAATTTTTTCGTAAATTTTCTGTTATTTACTGTAATTTAACAATTACTTTTCTTTAAATCTTCATTGTTTTACCGTTCTAAAAACTGTGGCACATTTTAGTCTAAAACATGTTGCACAGCGAAGCACTCTTGTGGGAGGGGCCAGTGATCAGAAAGTGCATTCGCCCTGTGATCAGAAAGTCCAGGTTTGATTCCCAAGACCGCTAGTCACCTCTGAGGGACCCTGAGCAAGGTACCGTCCCCACACACTGCTCCCCAGGCGCCGTGTTCATGGCTGCCCTCTGCTTCACTTGGTGAATGGGTTAAATGCAGAGGAAGAATTTCGTGCTGTTCACATTGTGTGCTGTGGTGTGTTAATGTATGACGAATGTTCACTTTCACTTTCAGAGGAGTGTCTGCTGGCTCCAGGGCTGTTCTCTCATAAGTCGGGGTGTGTACCGCGTGGGTTGTGGCCGAAAACAACCCAGATAAACACCCCTTTGCATTAAAAAGGCCTCGTCCTTGTCTGATAACGCTAAAGTATAATAGACAAGTTTGTCATTAGCTTTTGTTGTTTACAATGCATGGTGTAGCTCCCCGCAACCCTAGAAAATGCCTGAGTGTGTGACAGTTTGCGAGTGAACGGTGCTGCTCGGTGTGAATCCCTACTGACTGCACTCTGTGGGGTACGAGCTACTTTCAGTGAACGGATGGGTCACTTACTGAGCCCCATTTGCTGAGTAGACCGGTTAAATAGCACAGCTGCATTAGGACACTTAAAATATCCTGGTTTATAAACGAGTTTATTTTTACAAACGTGTTAGTGAAAGCAGCCCAGCCACAACACTGTGGTCTCCTGATCCCGGTATCTGTGAACTGAACTGAAACCTGAACCGTGAATCAGTTCAGGTAGTCGGAGTCGCTCCTGCCACCAAGCACTGAATGATTCAGTGATTTTGTGAATCGTTGAACGAATCTTTTGATTCTAGTAATTCAGTACATGTTAAAGAACTGCCGTGCCCTTCACTATCCACTATAAAAGAAGCAGAGGAAGCTAGGCTAGGCTAACAGCTCCAGCCAAATCTCCTGACAAGCCCACATGTGAACCAGTGCGTTTCCCTACATGTAAGTAAGTCTTGTATATGCTGTAATCATGATACTACTTTGTAGATATGTGATTAATATGTGTTCCACCTGCGATGTTATGCAGGTGGGTTTTTATTCTTTTTTGTGTGTTCTTTGTGCTGTGGAATCTGCTTGTGTCCTCTCGGGACCGGAGTGTATTGCCTTGTCCATGATCGGGGATTTTATTTCAGAAAGATTCTACGGAGGGCATACAAAGCAGGAAGGTTCCTAGACTATGTGGACCATCAAGCTTTTCTGGGAAAAAGGACACTTGATGGACTGAACCTGTATATATGGTGGTGGGGAAATTGTGTGTGGTGAGAAATGTCTGTCTATTTGTGGATGAAATAATAATACATTGTATGACTCAAATCAAGTATTGGTGGTGTGTTCCCTTTCCTCATTTCCTATAACAGCCTCAACTTTATATAGGACAAGGGAGGTTTGTTATAGTGGTGCCCGAACAGGGACCACCAGGAGTCATACTTTGTTTTGTGTTTGCTGGTTAGCTTAGCCTGGTTAGCTTAGCCTAGCTTCCTTACTTTTAGCAACTAGCATTTACACACACACACAGCCTCTGGACACGTTGTCCATTCTTATTTTACTCCAGTCATACAGCATGGAAGGAGATTTTACTTCTTTGTCAGCAGCAGGTTCCTCGGTGACTCGGCAAGAACCGTCCCAGAACATCATCCACGTCAACAGCCTCTATCACAAGACCACTGAGGAGGATGACGAGAGACTTGGGAGAGACCTCAGGATGGATCGGGAGCTCGCTGAGTACGACGAGGAAATGTTGCCGACACCATCTTGTCACTGTCATGCTGTCCACCCGTCTCAGCCAGCTAGAAATAGCACTGCAAACCTTGGAGGCAAAGTTGGACAGACGGATGGAAGAACTGGGGGAAAAGATAAGTAAGCTTACCAAACAGCAAACCATGGACCAAGCAAATGGCCAACAGCACATTGAGCGAGTGTACCGTGACCTGCTACAGGTATGTGACATGGTGAAAACAATGTGAGGCACAAGTGCGAGAAGTGGGACAATCAATGGTGGAGTGCCTACAGAGAAGAGACTCTCATTTAAATGCCATGATTAGTGAGCAAGAAAGATCTTTAGAGTCATTCCCTGCTACACGGATGGCAACCACTAAGCTCCCCATCCAACATGGCAACAGGACAGTGAACTCTCCCACTCCTCGAATAACACTATGTGTGGCTGATCCGGTACCACCATCTCCTAAGACGGTCAAGAACAGTCTCTCGCCGCAGGACATTCCTACATCAAACTCAATCTCAGCTGATCCAGAAGGCTCATGTTCATCCTCTCGAGGGACATCTGGGGAAGATGAAGACGCTGTGGATATTGCGAGAGGTGACTCATTGGCCAGAGATGAGTAAACAGGTATGGGAGTTTTGTAAAAAATGTTCCACATGCCAAACTAAGTAGTATGCCAGTAAAAGGGTAAGCCACTTACTGAACACCCCTGGGTCTGAACCTGGTTTTACGGTAGACGTGGAAGTGATGGGCCCCTTTCAGTGTACTCACCACAGAAATGAGTGTCTCCTAGTTGTGACGGACTGTTACCGCAGGCGGGTAGAGTTATTTTCGCTACGAACTAAAACTTGGTTGTAGCCCATGTACTCATGCAGGAGATCTTCACTCGGTGGGGAACCCCTACTTACATCTTGTGTGAAGAAGGACCCCAATTTACCTCACAGCTCCGCAACAGCATTTGTCACAGCTGGGGAATGGTACAGACGATAGCCGTTAAGCCTTACCCAACAAATAACACTAAGGAGAAGACAAAGCGAACATTAAAGTTCGTTATAGCGGGTCAGATTAAAAATACACCTAAGCACTGGGACCGGAGGATACCGGGACTACGCTTTGCCATCAATACCACTTGGCCAGACTGGAATGGGGGCATCCCATGTGAAATGGACCTACTAAGGACCCTGCCAGGACCAGTGGAGAGGCCGCACATCACAAACAGGCCAGGGCATCCTGCCTACGAGGCAGTAAGCCGGCGAGAAGCGTTAGTCCGAGAAGTGCGGTGCAGAATGGCTCAAGCCAAAGGGCGTTGAGTCTTCAAGGTGATACTCCGAGTGGGAGTGAGTCATCATTCTCAGGCTCCTACCTGTAATTGTTTATTTTACAGGTGGTCCCACGCTCCATTGAAGGGGAGGGAGTGTTGCCGTTACTGGCATTTACCCAGAGGGGGCGCTAGGAGGGTGTAGGTCATGGCAGACTTCCCCCTATAAAAAAGTAGTGGAAGCTAGGCTAGGCTAACAGCTCCAGCCAAATCTCCTGACAAGCCCACATGTGAACCAGTGCGTTTCCCTACATGTAAGTAAGTCTTGTATATGCTGTAATCATGATACTACTTTGTAGATATGTGATTAATATGTGTTCCACCTGCAATGTTATGCAGGTGGGTTTTTGTTCTTTTTGTGTGTTCCTTTTTGTGTGTTCTTTGTGCTGTGGAATCTGCTTGTGTCTTCTCGGGACCGGAGTGTATTGCTTTGTCCATGATTGGGGATTTTATTTCAGAAAGGATCTACGGAGGGTATACAAAGCAGAAAGATTCCTAGAATATGTGGACTATCAAGCTTTTCTGGGAAAAAGGACACTTGATGGACTGAACCTGTATATATGGTGGTGGGGAAATTGTGTGTGGTGAGAAATGTCTGTCTATTTGTGGCTGAAATAATAATACATTGTATGACTCAAATCAAGTATTGGTGGTGTGTTCCCTTACCTCATTTCCCATAACAGCCTCAACTTTATTTAGGACAAGGGAGGTTTGTTACAAACCCTACCACACATACACACACAGACCCAGATCGTGTTGAACAGGACATTGTTCAGATGTTACACACACCACTCCAGACCACTGTATCACTACAAGAACTAAAGGAGGCATCTGAGCTGGATCCTGTCCTTTCCCAGCTCTGTGGCTACATTCAGAACGGCTGGCCTCACAGGGTGCCTGAGGAGCTGGCTGCATGTGGCATGTGGCTTCTGCACAGTCGTCCCAAGTGCCCTGCGGGCACGTGTTTTAGCCATGGCTCATGAGGGCCATCTGGGCATTGTGAAACTGAAGCAGCGCTGCAGAGACCTGGTCTGGTGGCCAGGAATAGACCGGGAAATCGAGACCCTGGTTAAGGACTGCTCAGCTTGACTTTTGAGTGGTAAGACAAGTCATAGGCTCTACCTTCCCCTCGACAGACTCCGCCCCGAACTCCTGCGGAGACTGCCATCGTGGGTCAGAGCCTCTGTCGCCCACCAGCAGAGGAGGATGAAGCAGACATTCGACCTCTCAGCACGTGCCAAGGCCCCTGACATGAAAGCCAAGGATTGGGTCAGTGTCTGCAAGCCCCACAGGGGCAACAAACTTGCTTCGTATTGGTCCACCCCTCTCCAAGTCCCTCGCCAGCTAGGACCAGCCACCTTTCTGCTTAGTAATGGCAGTCGGTGGCATGCAAGCCGTCTCCACAAGGTGGCAACCCCTGAGCATAAAACTGGTGTCTCAACTCAAGCCATACCTTTAGCTGGGCAGGGTGCCTCAACTACTCAGACTGCCCCTGAGCAGACCCCAGACACATCCGTCAACTGGTCACCTGAAATGGGTGCCTGCCCAGAACAGACTGCCCAGTCTCAGCCCTGTGCCTCCCCATGCCCCATCCGCGCTCGTTCCTGTCCTGGACACTTGCAGGACTTTGAGTCAACATTTCATGTTTAAAACTCAGTGGGGGAGGGGGAAATGTTATGTTCATGCATGTCACAAGTGCATACAAATGTTTATGTAAATGTTAAGCAATGCATCAGGAGTTCCGAGTTTGATTGCACAGAGAGTATTGTGTTATGTCTGATCACTGTGGACTGTTTGATTATGTTGACCTTGGTGGATTTTGTACGGTGTGGCCGTCAGATTAAAGAGAACAGTTAACCTTACCATACGTTGGTGCGTTTTCCATTTTCCAAACACAACAAAACCCTCATCACTTTTCAGAAGAACAAGTTTCTAAACACACAGTCTGGACTACAAAATTATTTGTAGTATAAGGACAGGCCAGGATTGTTTAGTGTAAGAACTGATCAGACTTAGTTACGGTCTGACTTTACTCAAGCACACATGATTCGCTCTGAAACAGTTCAGGGTTGAGTTTCAGTAAACAGGGGAACCGAGGGAGTCCACAAACACATTTCAGGAATCAGGCAAAGTCAGAGATGGGCAAACATCAGCATGCAGGCAAGGCAAAGGACAAAATCCAAACAAAAGTCAAAACCGAAATCAGGAATATTGGAGGAGGCAAAAAGTCCAGGCTCAAATAATGGCCAAAGTCAGAAAACGCTCACTACAACAGGGAACCCACAATACTCCACATTTCTTAGTGTCAACAGTCCTTTAATAGTTCCACAACCAGGAAACCCAACAAGCAACATCCGCACCAGTAACCTTGTAGATACTGCCCCCAAGTGGCCAATGCAGTTCTCCAGTGTTGAGGAGCTGAGGAAGTCCTTGATGTTTTCCAGAGGTTCTCACACCCACAGTTCTAGAAGACACACACACACACAAATTAATTGATGTCCTTGTTGTAGTTTGATTTAAAGT
Source organism: Brachypetersius gabonensis (assembly GCA_037577145.1). Classification (NCBI taxonomy): domain Eukaryota; kingdom Metazoa; phylum Chordata; class Actinopteri; order Characiformes; family Alestidae; genus Brachypetersius; species Brachypetersius gabonensis. The sequence continues at coordinate 11,669 of JBBJLR010047178.1, forward strand.
CTCTGTGGATATAAATCTGTTATTCACTGTGTGGAAATTAAAACTTTTCTCTAAAACTGAAAGCACTGAATTGACTGATGTTTCAAACACATTTAGATCAGAGTTTCCTCTTCACACACAGAAACACAGTTACAGAATCTTCCAGTAGAGGACAGATCTCATCTAAAACTGATGAGAAACTGACTCACTGATACATCAGTCTCCATTCACACAGTTTAGTGATCTAA
>JBBJLR010047187.1:0-11895 GCA_037577145.1 Brachypetersius gabonensis
TGTGTGGGGACGGTACCTTGCTCAGGGTACCTCAGAGGTGCCTAGCGGTCCTGGGAATCGAACCTGGACTTTCTGATTACAGAACCACTAGGCCACCAGCTGCCACTTTGAACAGCTGTTTACACCCCAATGGAGTGAATTATACTGCAATTTTTAAAAATCTGTGCAATTTCCCATTAATCTTATTTAAAATCTACTGCAGACTCAGACTCAACATAGTGAGAACATCATTGAGAATATCACACTGTATGCAAAACTAGCTGTTTTTCTTATTGAATTTGTTAATTTGCCCTTAAAACAGAACATTGCTGTGTGAAACCTATTCATTTCAGGAGAGCATTCACTGTTTCGAATACCTTCTTGGTGAAACTTCCCGTCGTCGTGCCGACATTAGGCAGGTGAATGATGCGTCTGTACATGGCAGATCTGATGGAGTTGATGAGGCTGGATTTCCCAGAACCCACTGGGCCCAAGAGCAGAGCCCTGACCTGTGGAAGAGTCTCCACTACCAGCTTGTACGAGACAAAGCTCTCCCACAGGCTCTTCCTGGTCCTGCAGAACACAGCTGTTTTAACCAACAGTCTGGGACTGGAATTACCATCATTTCTCAGGTCAGACCTTATTAGCATTAATGCATACAGGCCAGACTCTAGCTGATTTTTTTCTATTGAAAAGCCAATGACAAGTGAATTCCTCTGCAAGGAACATATTTAATATTTAATATAGGAAAATATTTGTGCATTTAAATGCACAATAATTATTTATTATCTCTGAAGTCTGGGGCCTGTCGATAAAGACGTGTGTATTCTGTGTATTGAAGCAGTTCAAGGTTGATTTTGTTGTTTTGCAGTGATGTGGAAATTTTGTTCTGCAACTTTGTTCCAAGCATTTAAAGATTTTGCATACAACTGTGTATACAGTATGTACATGCTATAGCTAAAACTTCGTATAAAGCGTATTTATGCATGTATACTAGACACACTGTATGAAAGTATTGGGACACACCTGCTTTTAAAGATTCCCTAACTTCAAGGGAAGGACAATCTTAATTAACATTTAACATTTATGGCATTTATCAGACGCTTTTATCCAAAGCGACTTTCATTCTCTAACCACAGGGGACAGTCTCCCTGGAGCAACTTGGGGTTAATGGTCTTGCTCAGGGACCCAGTGGTGGTGTGCTGAAGGTAAGATTCAAACCCACAACCTCTTGATCTGGAGGCAAGTATCCTACCCACTGAGCTACCTCCACCAGAACAAGACATTTTGGACAACACCATGTTCCAACTCTGTGGAGCCAGTTTGGGGAAGAACCTTTTCTATCCCAGCAGAACTGGGTCCTAGAGCACAAAGCAAGCTCCATAAAGACCTGCTGGAGGAGTTCAGTGTGGAAGAACTTGACTGGCCACACAGAGCCCTGACCTCAACCCCATCCAGCACCTTTGGGATGAACTGGAACAGAAGTTGGGAGCCTGACCTTCTGATCCAACATCTGTGCCTGATGTTATTATTAATGGAATTAATGTCTATGTATTTAAAGGCAATGTTCCTGTTGTTGTTGGTATTCCAATACTAGTGTCCACATAGTGTCTTTGTGACTTTAAAATCCCTAATATCACCAACTAAAAAAAATATATTACATTAACATGTACTGTGAAAATGTAAATATTATTAACTAAAAACAAAAATGTGTTTTTAGATATTTCAAGATTCTTTAAAATGAATTAAGTGTTTACATACTGCTAAAACATCAATCCAGGCTCAGTTTTCTCTCTAATTTAGACCAATTTCCACCAATACTATGTTTACTTCTATGACACATTAACACCAAGCCGGGAGAGTGGAGTTAGCATGTGTTATTATGTTAGCACAGCATCTGTGGACAGGTAGGGTCACCCAATCTCTTATGACAGCAGTGGTGAACATCTTTGAGCATCTTCAGCCCAAACTTCTGAGCTATATTGTACTAGTTCTGCCATGATCACTCACTTTACCCTAATAAAAATCACTTGATCCAACTATAATGGCATAGTGACAATGCACCTTTTAAGTCTAACCTTTTAATAATTTTAATCATACTAAAAATCTCTGCCTTATACTCATGATCTAACCACCGGCATCATGTGATAATTAATATAATTGACAGTGACTGCCCCATTAAACACTTCTAATAGAAGACTCACTCGTCAGTCCAGGACAGCTCTCTCCAAGGGTCGGGCAGAATATCTTCAAGATCTAAATGAAAACAAGCATTAGTCTGGGCTTCACTGCTCTAGACCAGTGGTTCCCAACCTTTTTTCCTTGAAGCCCCACTTGCCTGTGTGCAAGACAAGGCAGGCCCCCCCAACCCCAACCCCAACCCGCGCAGACGCACAAAAAGAATGAAGTAATTAATTACAAACTTTTATTTGCAAAAAATACACAGCCATTGTTGGTTTTTGTTATTATTCTCATACACTTATGTTTCTCAGATATTGGGATTTTATTAATTTAATGTGTATAAATATAATTTTGCTAACCTCAGTGCAGACAAAATTTCGCGCACCCCCTGCAATCTCTAGCCCGGACCCCAGGTTGGGAACCACTGCTCCAGACAGATAAAAACAAGGACACACGTGCCTCTTATGAAGCATGGAAATGTATTGGAGGTCTAGCAGTGGCCTTGTGGAGAATTTTACCTGCTCTTCCCAAAAGGTACTTTTTGCATCCAAAAATAAAAAGAACTCTTGCAATGTACACGATTAAAACTTGTCAAAAAGTTGCAGAAGAATAAAATGTGTTACATCACCATAACTCTTGCCACTGGACACTGACTTAAAGACAAAAGTTTGATGTAACATAGCTTCTGACATGTTTGAATCAAACCCTTTCTTAAATTAAAGTGTGTAGACTGACCTTGGACACGGTGCAGCTCTACGTCCACACAGCGCACGCTCTTTTGGTCAAACCATCCAGTGTTGTATGTAACATCTGTGCAAAAGTTGACATACATCGCCTGGTCTTCTGAATAAATGTGTAGGCACTTTCCAAACGAGACAGCGACTGGATTGTCTGGTCTTGAAGGATTGGGCTCCACTCCCCCGAAAAGACCTTGTTCAGACTGGGTGCTAAATGAAAATGATGCAGTGTTATATTGAGCCCCATAACCAGAAGACCCAAAATAGGATGTTACCGGTCTTGCAAATCCCAATCCACCACCAGCAGCACAGACACGGGTGGGCTGCTCTGGCTTTGGGAAATGCACCTCCACAGCTCTGGCCGGATGCAACGCAGGAAACATTTTGGCATCCTTGTTTATTTCAAAGACGAACGCCTCCTTATCTGCAAACTCCTTCCCAACCTTCAGAGAGCTGCAGGTGGACCCTCCTCGGACCACCCCCGACTGCAGAAACACCGCCACGACAAACTTCCCGCAGTCGTCGAATCTGGACAGCAGGGTGGGGACGCTGGCCCCGTGATGACTGCTCTTGTACAGGAGGTGGAGGCGAACAGGCTGCGAGAAGAGGCTCTGCAGGCTCTTCTCCTTCTCCTCGCCCAGGGAAGACGCGATGGAGGCCATTCGGTTCGGTGGTCACTGGTCAGCCCGAGCGCGCGCTGTCAGACCCCTCGGGCAGCCCCTCTGAACACTCCTGGACGAACCAACAGCTGAGACCAGAAAGTGAAACGAAACTTAAGAAGCAGACACGCCCCCCCCCCCCCCACAAACACGTGTTGTGCCAAAAAATGATTATCTGCCAGAAATGGATCGCGGTTTATAACTTGTGGCTCAAATACTGTTCCTACTTCAAACGTGCTAGATTTCATTCAGGAGGGTTATATGTGACACATTATACTGCAAACAGTCCCTTATAACTGTTGAAATACCTTGAAAGGAACATTAAAACTGGCATATGATCACTTTTGGCACAACACCAGTGGATGTGTAAACAAACAGGAAGAAAGTCAGATAACACACACATGCAGAAGTATAAACAAACAAACAAGTAAATACATTTACATACGTGTGTAAACACACAGGCATAAATGCAGATCAGATACACAGATGCAAAAGTAAACACAGGAAATAGTATAAACAAACAAATACATTTAGGCTTCATACATGAACACATCACGTGTGTATAAACAAGCAGGCAGAAAGACAGACAAAGCTCGCACACACGCAAAATAAATGAATAATTTAAAAAAACGATGAATGAATAAACATAAATTAAAACAAAAGCTAATAAATCAAAATAACCAAATGAGTACATAAACAACGAAGCTTTCATGTGAACAGAAGAACTGTTCTGGTGCTCTGTTGGAAGCTTCAAGGTGGTGGTTTTTAATTTAATTTATTTATGCAAGGTCCCTTTCAGGGTTCATTGGAGATCAGCCTGGTCATTTACATATAAGGCATTTATCAGACGCCTTTATCCAAAGCAACATCCATGGCCTAACTACAGGGGACAGTCTCCCAGGAGCAACTTAGGGTTAAGGGTCTTGCTCAGGAACCTGCTTATTTTCCAAGATGATAAAACCTAGTGACAATTCTTTGGCTATTTTTGGCACAGATGGACTGTCACCGCGGAGAATAAAATAAATTAATATAATAATAATAATAATAATAATAATAATAATAATAATAATAATAATAATAATGGCGAGGGCTTGAAACATTAGGATGCACACTGCAGTCTGTCTTCGCCTGCGAACAATTATCAGGAACTCTTAAATGATGTATTATTACTTGTTTGTTGTTATTTACAAGCAACAAACTTCCACCACTTTTCGTGCTTCTTCTTTTGCTTTATGAGGCTGAGCGGGACTATTCTGCCCTCCTCAGGAAGAGGGATGTATTTCCAGTAAGTACTTCAGCTTGCAATACACAAGCTTGCGTGCTTATTTTGTTCTTAAGACTTAATAAAATTATTATGATTATGATTATATGACCCATTTGACTGTGCAATGTCATGTGCACTTGTTGTATGCCAAAAAAATTAATTATGTATAGTATCACATTTATTATTATTATTATTATTATTATTATTATTATTATTATTTAAACTTATGTTATTGTGAGTTTTGTAACAATATGTCAGAATTACACTGCACATTCTCTCTCTTGCTGCTATTATTTATGTATAACTGTCTACCTCTGTTCAGCATTTTTGCACACAACTCTCTGCTGCTGATATAGAGCATCTGTCATAACACTGTATTTACTCAGATTTGTATTGTAGCTATTGTCGACTGCACTAAACGTCTAGTCTGGTTTTACTGTCGCTCTTTTTCTTGCATGTTTGGTTGTCCTGTTTGCACTTATGGTCTTGTGGTGTTCGGTTCTGTTCTGTTCTTGTGTTTTGCCCCGCGTTACTGGAGGCAAATAATTTCGTTTCGCTGTGTACTACTGTGTGATAATAATTTATTATAATATTATTTATTATATTATTATTACAAAGATCAACGTGCTTGTAATGACAGAGCTATGCCGATTTAGTCCTGTAGGGGGCGCTCCTCTCAGTCTGATAAAGGAGAAAGCACTGTTGTCCGGCTGGTTATAAGTGGGGTTTCTGGCTCTCGGATCTCGTTTTCACCCGTGCGTGTTTTCTGTGAAGGCTGATCAGTGAGGACAGTGAGGACAGTGAGGACAGTGAGGGCTGGAGCTGGATTTCTCGGGCCGCCCTCATGTGCCGCTTCCAGGCGAGTTTACGGACTCCAGCACCCCAGCCCACCCCAGCCCACCGGCCGCTCCGTCCGGGCCGCTTCACCTGGCCTTTAATCCTTTTTTATTACCTCATTACTTCTCCGGTGGGCTTGTCATTCGTCAGTTAAGTGGTCTCATCGGTCTTTTTGCTGACTAACTTCTCGTCACGCGTTCGTTTAGACTTGCCTTTATTTATTAATGGATTGAACAACAATACTTGTATTTGTTAGAGCTTTGATTACCTGTTAATATTAATAATATAACAGTGTGACTGCCAGCCAGAAGCCCCTGGCACTGAAGTCTAGTGCTGCAGGCTGTCTGCTAGGCTCCTGTAGCCTTTGTCCCAGATTTCTTTATTGAGAGAGAGAGAGAGAAAGGGAGAGGGAGAGGGAGAGAGAGAGACTGGCTGGACAAACCCCCCTCAGTGCCAACGTTCCTAGCCCAGAGTTGGTGGTGAGGGTCTCTAAGTCTGCCTGTTTCTTCTTCCATTTTAACACCGTGCGGACAACATGCTGCTGTCTCTACTCTCCCTCTCTGAGTTGTGGACAGGGTGTCTGGACTACGTGTCCAGACCCGGCACGCTGCTCTTCAGCCTGGTGACTGCCTCCCTGTTCTGCCTGTGGGGTCGTGAGGGGCAGGTCAGTGGACTGGAAGGTCACTGGGGACTTTCTTAGGCACTTGGGCTGTTCACTGAGGGGGGAGGTGGTGCCCTGCACTCATTAGCATGGGGGATGTATTTGTATTCAGTTCAAATCTCTTTCTTTCTTTCTTTCTTTCTTTCTTTCTTTCTGTCTGTTATTCTGTAGCCTAGGTTCAAAGCTAATGTTTTTGTTCTGATGGCCTGTCATCCTGGCTACCAAAGTGTGACTCTCTCTCTGTCTGTATTTCAGGTGCCTCTGTTGGTGTGTGGTGATGGATTCCGGGCCTTTCTGCAGAGACACTGTCCTATTGTACTGGAGCGTTTCTGTCCCACGCCGTGGTGCTGGGGGGGGCGGCTGCAGACCCTTGTGCGAGTCTTCATCAAGTCAGGCATTGAAATCACGTACCGCAAGTAAGACTCCTAAAGTTCCCCTGATGGAAGTTTTTCTCTGTGTTGGGGGGGCCCTCAGACTGCCTGGCAGGGTGGGTGGGTTTCCAGGAGACGTGCACTAACACTTCTGTGGCCTAGCAAGTAGTAAAGGGTAAAGGGGGGCATTTGGTAGACACACTTGTCCAGAGCCACAGACACTCTTTAATTACAAGGACAGTCCCCCTGGAGCAACTGAGGCCTAAGTCACTTGCTCAAGGCCACAGTGGTAGAAAGCGGGTTTAGAACCTGCAAATGAAGAACCTGCAGGCATGTGTTTTTCCCCACTAGGCTCCTACCACACTAGTAGTACCTCACTGCTGACTGAATAAAATTCAATCCATCTTCAAATGTAAAGAACCACTAAATTCAGATCTGGCATGCGTCCAATCGCTGATACTACGGTGTTGTTAAACCGATTTGTCAGAATAGTGGTGAGTAGATCAAGTCTTCTACATTCCAGCAGGCTGTGATGAATACGAGAAAGACTCCATTCGCAGAGTAACCAAAAAAATAGTAGAGTTTACTAACCAAATAACGTCCACAGGGCAGAAAGTGAACAACCAAAGTCCAGAGCAAAAGTCAAAACCAGTCCGAGTCCGTAGAGAAAAAGGGGAAGTCCAAAAAACAGAAATAGGTTGGTAACAGGCATCAAAGACAAGATAAGCAGGCTTGGTATCTAACAAGGCTAGTATACTTCGCACTGTGAACTTGTCAGCACTGACTATATATAGTTCCTGCCCTCTAGTACTCAGGTGAGGCCGATCTCAGCCTAATTGGTCTGGTGGAAGTCCCACTTGGTCCGGAGTGAGGTTCAGGATTGGGTTGTTCCTTATAGAGGCCTTAATCACATTTTTGGCTTTCTGTAACTAAAACATTAGTTTATCAGTTTTGTAAATAGTTTGGGTGTACAATCAATTTTCAGGTTTTCCATATACAGATAAAAACCATCATTACTATTAATTTAATTCTTGAACAGTAAAAAATATTGTTCAAGAATATAAAAAAAAACACCAAAAAATATTCTTAAAAAGTATTCTTAGAAAAATAAATAATGTGTACTAGACATTTGCAGGTATTTAGTGAGAGTTTAGTGTGTACATGTACATGAATATACACATTCCTGCCATCTCTTCTCTCAGTGAGCTGATCAGGACAGGAGATGGTGGTCAGCTCTCACTGGACTGGGCGGACAACGCTGACAGTGTCGAACACCCTCAGAGCTCCACACGGCCTACAGTGCTCCTCCTGCCTGGTCTGACAGGAAACAGCCGGCAGACGTATGTCCTGCATGCGGTCCAGCAAGCCACACGCCATGGATACAGGTACAAGAGCATGTGTCCAACTTGTGAGCTCAGTTACGATGCATATCAAAGTCTGTGGTGGTCTCATATGCCACACCATTACAGGCTTCTGCCTTTCTTTCCAAATTATTATTGTCCAAAAATGGCTCAGAGTGAGTGTGAGAGAGTGTGTGTGTGTGTGCGAGAGAGAGTGCGCGCGTGAGAGTGCGCACGTGAGAGAGTGCGCGCGAGAGAGAGTGAGTGCGCAAGAGATTGCGCGAGAGAGTGCGCGAGAGAGTGTGCGAGAGAGAGTGCGAGAGAGAGAGTGCGCAGGAGAGAGAGTGCGAGAGAGAGAGAGTGCGAGAGAGAGAGAGAGTGCGAGAGAGAGAGAGAGAGAGTGCGAGAGAGAGCGAGAGAGTGCGAGAGAGAGTGAGTGCGCGAGAGAGTGCGCGAGAGAGAGTGCGAGAGAGAGAGAGAGAGTGCGAGAGAGAGCGAGAGAGTGCGAGAGAGTGAGTGCGCGAGAGAGTGCGCGAGAGAGAGTGCGAGAGAGAGTGCGCGAGAGAGAGTGCGCGGAAGAGAGAGAGAGTGCGAGAGAGAGTGCGAGAATATGTATGTTTGTGTGAGAGAGAGATTCTCACTACCTCTTCTGTTCCAGGTGTGTGGTGATGAACAACAGAGGTTTTGGTGGAGAGGAGTTACTGGTAAGGAAACTTCTTTTGTAATATTGAAGATAATTGTAATTGATTGTTATGAGCTACCCTATTCATTGTTAATAGTTCAAGTTTCAGGTTGAATGGTGTAAACAATGTCCTTCAGAGTGGGTTTGGTATCACATGTTCCTTTTTCAGTCTTTATTGTTCACAGTGATGTTTTTGATACCTTTTCATGCCGGAAGGATACGTATGAGGCAAAATAGTCCCCAAAACAGATTTTTCTGTTTCATCAACATTCCATATAAACACCCAGATGATGGATGTAGGTTCACCAGTGGCTACATCATAAAACGTGGCTACAGTGGTGGTGTAGCCATGATCCCTAGTTCCATTCACCATCACTATAAAGAAATCTGTTTCCTTATATTAAACAATTTCAAGTCAGCAAACTGATTGTATCTGAGTTATCCTAAGCTTTGGAAAGTGGAGGGAATTTTCCTTTAGAATTAATCTGTTTTTATGTGTATTTGATAAACAAACATAAGGTTGGGTAGGACACAGATGTTTATACTTTGTAATGTCTATATATTTCCAATAGTAATAATAATAATATTTGAAACTTGGCTGATAAAAGATCATTCAGAGGAGCCTTATGATAGACCTACAGCTGTACTGCTTTAATCGCTCTGCTCAGGGGTGGAGGTCACTGACTGATATCTTAGCTTATGCAATGTGTGCAGTGGAAATGTTACGACATCAGGTTTAAAAGGCTCCTGTGGAGCGTCAGAAGATTCATCTCGTATCCGAAGTTTGTTGAAAAGTGCACTTGACTCACTTCCTTCTGTCTTTCTCTCTAAATCCGCCCCCCCCCGCCCCCCCCCCCCACACACACACCTTCTTCAGACTCCTCTTACATTCTGTGCTGCTGATACATCAGATGTAGAGACTGTTGTCAATCATGTGAAAGAACTCTACCCACAAGCTCCTCTCCTCGGTGCTGGAGTGTCTCTTGGAGGGTGAGCCACACACACACACACACGCACGCACACACACACACACACACACGCACACACACATTCATGTATATACTCATTTTTCTTTTATTTTTTGTCGTATATGTCCATTATGCTTCTATGGTTTGAATCCACATCCATTTTAATTTGTTCTTTTCCCAACCCAAAGGTATTGGCACCACATTTCCTCTCTGAAGGACTATACAAATGCCTGAATATGGTATCGTTTTCCAAAAATCCTGCATCAGTAAACGTTTAAGATGTAAATAAAATCATTCAGAGTGGGATTCCTGTGAGCCGCCAGCTTTTATTTTCAGTGGTGATAAATAGAACCAGACATCTGAAGAATTCTAAAAGCCCCCTCACAGAAATGACATGAAATGATCACGAATGCAGTCCCTGATGCCTGAGATTGTCTTTTATGATAATTCTGGGGATTTTTGTATTTTCATATTTTCAAAACACCTTCATTGTGGAAGGGATCATGCAGGGCATTATGACGTCTGGGTGCACTGGTGGGATTGGATAGTAAATAACACAGATACATTTGTAATGTTAATGACCCCCATTGGCTGATATTTATACTGATTTCAACAACTATAAATGCTATAAAACAGCCTAAAAACACAGTCAAGTGTTTGCTCTCCTGCAGCTCGTCGTTTCCTGTGCTGTTGCGCCGCCTCTCGACTGCTCCCCCCCCCCCACCCCCCTTGCAGGTTCAGACTATCCTGAAAGTTCTCCCGGGTTGAAAGATATAGTGTTTTTTCTGCTTGTTGTTTCTAGGATCTAAAAATATTTGTTCATTTTTGTTGTTTTTGGGCATTTGTGTGCGACTCCATTCTTAAAATCCCCAGTAACAGTTACGATTAGAATACATTATTATTATTATTATTACAACTTCTATGTTCTATGTGACATACTCTACACTTTGCAGACACTTACACACATAGCAACACCAAACAAAGCTATATACATTATAAGAGCAAGGATGAGATGGTGTACATCTAAATTTCCGAGTGTACCTTGTTTCACAATAGTCACGCCCTCTTTTAATTGCTTTGTCCAAACACAGGAGAAACTGTGCATTCTATAATATTGTGATGTTGCGTCATGCTGATTGTTGTATTTCTTCTTTTTTTTGGGGTTCATCAGGCCTTATAAATGGCGTCCTCTGTGAGAGAGCATGTCTCTGTACTGTATGCTTGTGCAAACACTCCAGCTAACATTCTTGAAATCTGTGCTTTATTGCAGCATGTTGTTACTGAACTACCTGGCCCGTAAAGGCCAGGACTCGAAGATGATCGCTGGCCTCACCCTGTCTGTGAGCTGGGACTCTTTTGAATCGTCAGCCTCTCTGGAGCAGCCAATCAACAAGCTACTCTTTAATCGCCACCTCACCAGCAACCTGTGCCATGCCATCAACAGGTTAGCCCCGCCCACTCAGTCCATCATTCAGAGAGACTGTTACTCTATAGAAATCTTCACTTATGGGGTGTTCTTTTGCTTGTTAAATGCTTTCTTCATTTCAGTGGTTACAGTACAGATTGCCAGAACATTTCTTAAGTCATTACATATTTTTCCATTCTATGGCTATTTGATTGTTCCTTCTGTTGTGGATTTAGCCCTATATTAGCTTCTTTTGGCATTTATTTCCCAAACGTCTTGTGTGTAAATATGTTTGAATGACCTCAGTACCCACCCTGTATCTATCTTCTATCTCATTCTTTTCTCAGACACAGAAAGATGCTGGGGAAGGTGATAGACGTGGACTTTGTGCTGAAGGCAAGTTGTTCACGATTTGCTGCCATTCCATATTATTGTTCATTTTTAAGGCTGGCCTGAATAGACATTTTATCATCAACAGCTTTTAAAAGGCATGATAATTAAATAATGTATATAATAATTAGGGCTGGAAAAGTTAACGCGTTATCGCGTTGACGCATTATTTACTTAATGCCGACAAATATTTTATCGCACGTTTTAAAATCCTTTTATTTTGAAACTCAGTGCTTTCACTGAAGTAACGCAAGCAGCGGTGGACTGAGACTTTCTTTACCAGGTTGGGTTTTCGCATCTCTGCCTCATCTTGGGCCTTTTTGCCGAACGCACAGATTGCCAGCCTGCCCCTGAACACCAGCGCTGAGCTATTTAATATGGACAAAAGTAATGGGACATCTGACCCCCGCAAAAACCAGCC
>JBBJLR010047207.1:0-11895 GCA_037577145.1 Brachypetersius gabonensis
ATGCCCTCAGCTGCTTAACCAACCAGAACATTATCAGACAGGTTTAATTGATTTCATGCCAGGCCCAATAAAAAAAGAGTTCCTTTCATTTTTGTGAGCAGTGTATTAAAACCTTGATGTTTATAGTACAGAGGTCTGGACTGGCGCATGCTTTCCACAGATGCACAAAGGACAGGAATCCACACCTCGAAGCGAGGCTTCGTCTGCCACACCCCCTTATACTCAATATGCGCTTCGGAGCCTTGGCTTCAGCTAGCCCATAACTGCTATTTTCTAATTTCTGTTTACCAACTTCTGGGGGTACCGGTAGATCTGACGCGTTGACGGTGTAAAGGAAACAGAGGATATTTATTTTCAACACAGTTTAAACTGAAATGGTAGATATTAGACTGTTTGTTTGGCAGTAACACGTTTCTTTGTAACACATTGCTGTAATTTGACTTTTTTTTAGAAACGTAGTAATTTAACACATTATAATTTCATTTATAAATGTATAATTAGATTACCATAACAATTTAATGTAACTTTACATTACCGTTGCGGTACTTGAGCGTTCATTTAACACGTTTCTATTTTTCGTGAGAGCTGAACTGAACGAATCAGTTCACAAATTATGAACGTGCACGTGAGTGACGTTCACTCAAACGCAGCTCGCCTTTTACATTTGCTGATTACAGTCTCCCCTCCTATGATCCCATATCCTCACATGTGATTGGCCAGAAGGCCCATGCTGCCAATCAAAACAAAGTTCTGAAAGAAGGGGGGCGGCTCTTACTCGATGGGAGTCGGTTTTTCTGATTCACCACAAAGCTCCAGCAGAGTTCATTACTGATTAGAGGCCAGCATGGTTGGTGCTATGAGTTCTGATGCCTGTACAGAAAGCAGTTTGTTTAAAGGGGACATATTATGCAAAGTTCACTTAAAAAACAAGTTATAATATGTCTATGGGCTAAAAACATGTTCATGAAGTTCTTTGAACAAAATGATTCTCACATAAAGAGATTCACCAGCTTTATTCTCCACAGTTTCAGGCCCTTTTAGAACCAGCCATTTCAGGGCTCTGTCACTTTCATGCAAATAAGCTGTTGCTGGCCATGCCCCACCCAGCCCATGCTCCATCCTCCCCTTATTGCCGCTCGTTTGACACATGAGAAAATGGCAGAAAACTGAGGCCTATTCAGCCCTATATGTTTGATAGAAACACTAAAGTCATTATTTGAAAGTTCTTTCATCTCCCATCTGCTGACTTATCATGGACAGCAGGTCCAGATTCTCCATGCCGCTGAAGATAGCTCTTTATTCACAGCTCCTTATTCCAATTCTCCCTTCCACCTTAAATACTAAAGTTGGACTTTTTAAAGTGGAGTGAACCTGCGTGTTTCTGGGACACAGCCATGGAAAATGAAGTGAAAGAAAATGAAGTGAAAATGAAGTGAAAGCCACAACACTTCATGAGTGACTCGCCTCTGCCTGTAGACACACCGCTCAGCTTCTCCGTGCTCTAACACCAGCAGACAACATGGAGGATCTTCAACTAGTCTAGTGGGTGGGGATGGTCTCGACAGATATGGGGCGGTTCTATGCAAATTCTAAGACAGTTTGAATTTGCACAGAACTGGGCCCCTTCATCCAAATGGCTCATTTTGAAAGGGCCTGAAACTGAAGAATAAAGCTAGTGAATCTCTTTATCTGAGAGTGATTTTGTGTAAAGGACTTTATGAACATGTTTTGTAGCCCACAGACCTTTTATAACAAAAGTAAGTTTTGCATAATATGTCCGCTTTAAACATTCTAGTTCGTCGGTACAGTTTTGTTTACTTGTAGTTCTGTTCTTTTCTGAGAAAATTAAAAGATACTGTCCGAATGTTGCATTTCAGGCAGACATGTTTTGTTTACATTGTGTTATTGTCTGGATAAAATTTCTTTATACAGAATATCTGCACCTAATTTTTTCACTTTCAGCATAATATTACATGGTAAGATCCATTCTCAGCCTCATTTATTTTAATGTAACTTATGTATGTGATTGTTCAGTGGTATGACAGATAGGAGAAGATTGAAGGAGGTTTGTGGTAACGCCGGGTAAATAGGCCCCAACTGCTTTATTTTATTTTGGTTACTCTCCAAGTTTGTTTTCTTACCCCTTTGGATCTCTTGGGCAACAGTCAGTGGGGAGGAACAACTCCCAGACAGAGGATATGTTTTAACACACCTTTATTGACTATGTTAATTTTCATTCTTCTTTAGATAGTCAGATAACATTGAACAAACTGTTCAGAATACCTGTATATCTATCTGTATGTGGCCCTGCGATGTGCTGGTCCAGGGTGTACCCCGTTTTTGGTGGCCCAACCCGGGAGTCGAACCCAGGACCTTCTTGCTGTGAAGCAACAGAGCTAACCCCTGCTGCAGAATCCCTTTCCATGTGTCCATAAATAACTGCCTCATGAACATTTTAAACAGGAATTAGAAGTAATGAGCAGTGGTCTGTTAATTTTGCACTTGACTTTTACAAGATCTTTCCGAAAGTAATAGTTTGTGCATAACATCAACAGCTACAACCAAATCTTTAATACAATAAGTGCCATAATTTCAAGTTCATTAATGTGCTTTAGGCTTTCCACTGTTAAAAGTGACAGATGTTACTGTTCAAAATATAATTTCAGACTGATCAAGGAACAGGTAACTTGCAGACACTAATGAGAAGGGCGATACTGAGCCCGATAGCATTAAAATGCTGCTGCCACCGTGTGGTGACAGGAGGACTTACATTATGATTCATTTATTCTGACAGAGTTAGAGAGCTTTATATTACACAAAAGACCGAAGCTGCGGGCCAAATGAAAGCTGCGGGCCATAATTACAGTTTGGAAATGCCTGACATAATCGAACCTGGAGTATAAGTCAATAATGAAGAGCCAATTAAATTCAAAGGCAAGGTTTTTGCTTAACTCGTTAAAGCTACACCAAGCACGTTTTGGCTCCTCAGTCAACTTCAGTGAAATTTCCAACTTTCTGACAGGATACTGTTCAGAGTAATTTTGTTGAGCAAGTATCGAGTGCAGTTTTGTCCACACTTTTCCATGTTCACCCCTCACTGCAAGACCACATGGGTTAAAATCTGTGGTTAAAACAGATGTTTCGTTTTCCAAATGTAATCAGAATAGAAAGCATTTTCTATTATGTCCTTATGTTAATAGAAAGCATTTTCATTCTATTAATGCGCAAATAATTTGTAGTGCATCTCATTAATGTTGAATTGTTTATTCTCAGAAATAGCAGTGTTAGAAACAAACTTGACAATGGTGTGGTGCGTGATGGCTGATTTCTCGGTAAGAAGATGTATGTTTTATAATTTTGGGCCAAAACTGTAATTTTTGTGTACGATGCAGCCATTTGACAATTCCATAGGAAACAATGGGTACTTACTGAAGGCTTCTTATCCCTCTCGCAAATCCACAGAGTAAACTAGAGCGACATTATACCCATTCTCTGGCACGGGCGGTGGTAGCGTGCTATAAGGCAGCTTAAGGGCCGTCGACAATGCCTGGAGAAGGCCCTTGGTGTCTCATATATAGTCGTTGCATACGCACAAAAAGAGTCCTAAAAGATGAGTACGTCTCTTCCTACGGCAGAATGTGCGTATATAAAAGCAAACTCTGAACCATGCCTGCGAACATTTTGGAAGAAAAAACGCCCCCGGGTGAAGCGGGTGAGTATATTAGTACATATACAATACATATACAATAATTCCTTCTGCTAGTAAGTAATACATTATACATTAAGTTTCACATATTCCGAAAATATGCTCCCAAAACACTTTAATTTCAGTTTAATACATTACCATTAACAAAAATATAAAGGTAAGGTCGGTAATCCCTCTTGAGGGAAATTTAGACTGTTCAAAAACAATTATCTAAAGCTCCGCAAGTTTTTTGTCCTGGAAACATAAGTAACACCACTAAAAAACTCGAATCTTCTAGTTTTGAAATATGTGTTTTAATAAAAATATAGCGATGGTGCTTTGTAAATAGAATAAAAAGAACACTTGAGATGTTCTGTGCCTATGAAAATGTAGCTGGATTTACTTTAATAGTTATGAGTCAAAAAGAGTAAATTATATATATTTCTTAATAATTTAGAAATAAAATGCATAAAAACATATTGCCACGAAAAAGCAAAAAAAGCGGAGAACATTTAAAATTTTCGCATTTTTTTGCGGATTTCCACGTACAATTATCAATTAGGTTGTAAGAAAAAAAACATGAGATTACGGTGTATATACAAATACAGATTTTGATGTAGGAGACCTCTGATGCAACTAATGAAGATTTTGTCTTTTATATATTTTAGTACGATTTTACATGGAAACAACCATTTGGGACTATGTTAAGTTTTAAATAAATTACTATGTTTAATAAAAAACACTTTAAATCCAATCTGAACAGATTGCACTCCACATTCTCCTCAATGCATCATTTATACTTTTAAATTTTAAACTCTTCCAATATTTTTTAAATACTAAACACTCATTAATGTTATTTTCTTATTATTGTTCCCGTTGACCACTTTTTAATATTTTTTTATATATATATGCACACTTTTTCTACATATTTTTGTAAAGTTGGGGAAACACGAGCCTAAGAATTCATTAGGGGTAATGAAACGGTTCTTATAGGCATATATGGTTAACAGACGTTTCAGAATGCAAATTCATCAGAGCTGCTGGAGCGCGGTGATTTAATGGGTTTGAGATTTATCATCGCTGATTACTTACTGGTGTGTGTAAGACCACCAAGCGAACGTTTGGTAAATCTCACTTTTTCCTGTTCTTACGCACATTTCACTGGTACGGTCGAATTTATAATAATTTCTACGCACCCTTGATAAATGAGGCCCTCGGAGACGTTCCGAATTCACTCCCACTGCGTTTTCACCAAATCAAGCACAAAAGTAGGAAATGCCGGTTAGATTACTGGCTTTGTTTTTTTTTTTTTAATTAAAATCATAATTGAACCTGGGGTACAAGTCAATAACAAATAAGCAAGGAAATTCAGGTAAGTAGCCGTACCTTTAGGTTTTTAGCGTAAATTGTTAAAGCTACATCAGTCCCCTCTTATTAGATTTTGTTGAGAAAGTATCGAGTGCAGTTTTGTGTTTAGTTCTAGTTTTAGCGTGTCGCCAGCTCAGCAGGTTACCACACTTCTCCATGTTCACCCCTCAATGCAAAACCAAATGGGAAAATGTAGCATTAATAAAAACTCCAGTTAATTATTTTACGGCGTAGCACTTAAATACGGAGCACGAAATGTCACCCAAATGTGTTCTGATTATAACGTTCTAATCCGTTCAATAGAGCAGAGGATTTTATTTCTAAAAGGACAAAAGCGAGCTCGGACAGAGCGACTAGGTTCAGTCTTTATTTCCTGCAACCTTCTCTTCATCACTGTTGAAGCGTTAGGAGAACCTGGTGATAAACTCTGAGTTTATCACTTTGTCAGTGTCGCAGCCCTCTCTGATGGTAGAGAAAAGAACAGCACAGTGGTATCGGTGAACTTTTATACTTTTTTATTATTCTTTCTGCTCCATAAATTCAAAACAGCAATAGAGTGAAGCTGTAACATCGACTGTAACTGGTGAATAAATGACAGTGAAGTTAACCAAGCGTGACATTTACGTTAAAAATTGTTAAACTTTATTTTAAGGAGCACAAAATCTGGGATTATTAAGGTTCTGGTCTCGTTCTTGTCTCAATTAGACACTCTTCAGTCATTGATTAACTCTGCATTAACATACTCACATATTGTGTATAATATGGGTTAAAACATTGTTTCATATTTCTGCAGTACTACAGTGTCAATTTATGATTCATACATGCTCAATAATTTGCATAACTTACTGTCATAACTTACTGTGCATGATATGAGTAATTTTCTCATAACAGACTAAAATAATGCTTTAATGAATGAAAACAGGACCTTAATATTTATCAGAAAGATAGATTAAAATAAAGTGTAATATGAAAATTGCAAAATAAAATACACAAAAAAGAATGTTAAAATATATATATATACACATTTATACACACAAATCATACAATATAATGAAAACTGTTAATTTAGTTATTTTCTAGTTTCTGGCAACTGGTGTTCTCCTAGCATCTGCCAAACCCAGATGCTTCCATCAGACTGATGGACAGTGAAGAGTTATTTACCACTCCAGAGAACCTGGTTTCATGGTTCCAGAGTCCAGTAGGGGGCGAGCTTTACAGCACATAAAACTAAGGCAACTGCTTGGCCGTGGAAACCCATTGGAGGAATCTCCCAGGGGTGCTTGGAGCTCTGTGGTGAATGATGCAATTGAGGAAATGTCCCACTCTGTGTTTTGGTGGTCTACAGCTTCATGGCTGAGCTCGGCACATTCACACTAGCAATAAGAAGTGTTTATGGCTTACTCACCAAAACGCAAGAAGCAGAAGGGGTGTCCACATACTTTTGGCCGTATACTGTTTGTCATGCTAAATAAATGGCAGTTTTTGCAGCTACAGTGCAATGATTTTCTCTGAAGTGCACAAGCAAACACACATTCATGATTAACACTGGATGATCTCCTGATCTGCTTTGGTGGTCAAAAACACAGAAATATAAGTAGAACTAATGTTTCAGTGCTGTTTCATGCCAGATCACCCCAGGCCTATACAATTCATTTCCATAAAAAAAAACTCCAGTTAATTTTTTTATAATTCATTTTAAAAGTTTGTCCCATTGGTCATGAATCCTGTTTTAAATACAGAGTTTAAAGATTTCCATTAATTATTTGTCCTCTTTTGAGAGGTACCACACTCTTTTGTTTTTCATCACAAGGGTGTTTTTGATACACAAGAACATCTTACAGAGGAACCCAACAAATGTCTGGTTAATGTGATGACTTTCAGGTCTTTCCTGAGGCTTAAGTGAAAAAAATTATACTGATTTTATATATTCTGATATTTTATGGAAATCCGAGACATGCCTGAACAGGCTTGGGGTCAACTGATGTAGAGCAACATTTGTTGTTCCATATACGAGTCATGTTCTTGTTGTGAAGTTCTTCTCAGTATGAGTCAGTAGATGCCCTGGTGTTCCTCAAATCTAATCTAATCGTCTCCCTCTGTTCCAGGTTAATTTTTAAAGTTGGATTGTCAAATGTTAGGGTTTTTGGTTCCCAATATTTGGTTTATCTTTGGTTTCCCAGGCCAAGTAGGCAACAAAATATCTGCTTGGACTTTCAGGGACATAAGTTTACCAACACAAAATTTGCCTTTAGTCTTCTAATATTGTTTGTATTTGTGAGGGAACATCTGCTAAATGTCTCGTCACCTCTTACTGAACCCCATGGTTTTTGTTTAAACTGGTTTATTTGGGACGCCTTTAACTTTGCTTAAATATGACTGTTAAGTTCTTGAGCTGGATTCACTACCCTGCAGCTCAACTTAATTTTTGCTAAATCATGTGGATGGGTTCTCTGTAGACCTCTTTGACTATTTCCGATTCTGATGCCCTTAAACAGTTGTTAAGTTAAAGGCTTTCCAGGTCTCTCACTCTGCGCCTTTCTTCTCTGCTTTCAGCTCCTCATATGGACTCTCCTCTGCTGCCTTTTGCCCTTCCACCGATCCTGCGCCTTGTCCTTTCTCCAGAGTGTGATAGACCTCAGCTTGAGCGGTCTTTAGAGCTTCATACTCCCCCTTTCCCTGAGTCGGATCTTTTAGAGTGTGATAAACCTCAGCTTCAGCCTTACCGAGCTTCAGAGCCTCATACCCCCCTTGACCCTCACCCTGACCCTGTTCTCTTAGAGTGTGATAAACCTCAGCTTCAGCCTTACCAAGTTTCAGAGCCTCATACCCCCCTTGACCCTCACCCTGACCCTGTTCTCTTAGAGTGTGATAAACCTCAGCTTCAGCCTTACCAAGTTTCAGAGCCTCATACCCCCCTTGACCCTCACCCTGACCCTTTCCCTGACCTGGCAGAGTTTGATACTGGCCCTTTTCTTTGTCTTCTTTACTGAGATTTAAGAGCTCATACTCGCCCTTTTTCCCAACCTCCTCATATCCACCGTCTCCACCTTCGTCCAGCTTCTTCAGTTCCATTCTTGCTCTTTTCTTACACAGATATTTTTTAAAAATGAACACAACACATAGGACAATAAATAACACCATTAGCACCATCAACACGATGACGATGATTGGCAGTGATTTCTTTTCTGGAGAGAGAGAGAGAAAGAGAAAGGGAGATCACATCTCTTAGCTTTTGCTGGCTGTTAGGCCTGGAGACCTGCGTGATCCAGCACATTTGCTTGGTTTTGTGTTGCCAGGTTGTTCCAGTTGGTTGTTAGGGTTCTGGTAACTTTGGGTATCCCAGATGATTGCAAGTTATTGCTAAGTGTTGCTAGGGTGTTGGTTGGTTTCTAGCAATACCCTAGCAACCAGATGGTTGCTATTACATCCAAAATGATTGTGAGGGTGTTGCTAGATGGCTGCTGTGGTCTCTTTGTTGGTTGCTAGTGTGCTGTTATGAAGTTATACATGGTTGCTTGATTCTTGCAATCTTGTTGATCTGGTATATGTTGCGGGTGCAAGGGTGTTCCTAGGTGGTTGCTATAGTTTTGTGAGTGGCCACTAAGGTGCCAGGTGGCGACTATGTTTTTGCTATGATGTCTGAAGTGATCATTTGGGTGTTGATATGTAACTGCTGTGGTGAATCCTTTAAAAGTGGTTCTTCTGTAGTTCTTTAGTTGAGACAATGCTACATATTAACCAAGACAACTCAAAGAACTATTTGAATGTGGCATTAGGAGTCTTGTCCAAGGCTTCTATAGTAAGATAGCAATGGCGGGACATGGACACTGTAATGATCTCTGGGTGGTCCGACTCAGAATTCGCCTGGCTTTACTCATTATCGATAACATAATCCAGATAGCTAACTATGTGTCCAAATGCTTTGAGTCCTAAAGTGTCTCTTTGTGAGGATGATTTAAAGGGGTTTTAGAGGGATCGCCATGGTAACAACAAGTTGCACTGTCTATGATACCAATTTGAACAATTTTGCCAATATCTTTTATTTTAAAGTGCCTGTTTAGTGTCAAAATAAATTGTGTTTTTACCTTTGTAGAAACATGCATTGCTGGTGCGGCTTTGGCCTTCACCCAATTTAGCAGCACAGGTGTAGGCTCCAATCTTCATTCCGATTTCAGCCTCGTCCAGTATTTCTTTGTCTTTTCTTCCTTCAGGATTGTAATACCAGAGGAAGGAGGGAACACCCTGACACCGAGGGCATGAGCAGGACCTCTGCCCACAATCCAGGTGAGCCTCGGGGGGGCCAGCTAGAACACAATATACACAATACATACATCAGTCTGTCAGATTACAGCCAAGATGAATAAATATACTGCAAGAAAATGCTGACCTTTTTAAAAAACATATTTACACCTTATTTATAATTGTCTCATGCATAAATGTATCTACATGTTAAGTTATTAAGTTATAATTGTTTTATAATCAGGGACAGTGAGTAATGTATCATAAATGAGCCACACAGCCCGAGTCCAACTGAATCGAGCTAGTTTGAGAAAAGTTTGCTTCACCATGCACACCTTCTGCACATGGATATTAATATAATGTTTTATTGTCTGGGGCACCTGATGGATCTTATCTCAATACTGAGATCCCTTTGAACATATTCTAATATCATACATTTGAATATCTCTATTATACAACATCCAGAGAATTGGATCACCTGACGACAGAAACTCTCGGGGGAATGAATCCCGGAACTTCGTTGATCCAGAGGAAATTCAGAATTAATTAGACTGTTCACTAAATGTGCCGAAATTAGATTTGACCCAACAATCAGAAATGAAAATAAGATGGGGTTATCTAGTTCTTGGGGACTTCTTCTCTTATGTTACCCTACTTTCTAATTAAACCCAGTTTGATGATGTAATTTATTGTGAATTTGAATGTGGGTTGTGGCTTGCCATGCTTTTATATCTCTCCCAGTGGCCTCACAGTGATTTGTGCGTGTGTTGGTGGTAGGGGTGGGCGATAGAACCAAAATCTTCTATCACGGTAGAAGCAATTTTCAACCTCATAAATAAAAATTCAAATACAAAGAAACTGTTTTATATAATGTAATTTTATTTAAACTATGAAATGCAGCATTACTTTAAGTAGAAAAGCAACCATACATTTGCTTTGGACCCTGCTGCTTATACAACGGTGTGGCTTATCTATGGATTTTTACAGCTAACGGTCACCAGGGGAACACTATCAAGGAAGCGCAAGAACGAGTCAGACAGGTTACGAGGGCATAACAAACCAAGTGATCCCAAATGCAGTAAGAGAGACACGAGGATTAATTACTGACTTTTCTGGTATAGTAGGCTGGTTATTTTGATACAGAAAATGGCCGCGTTACAGCACCTTTACTGACAAACCAAAGTACAACTCTTACAGTTTCACGCACACAAGACAACAAACACACAGTTCTTTTACACACACTTCAAACACACCATACAATACTTTTATACCACACGTCTCTTAACACTTACTCAACACACACACAAACTAACTCACTCAAACTAACTACAGCTCTCACTCTCACGGCTTCTGCTCAACACACACTCGCTCAACCTCTGACTACTCTCATGCTCCAATGCCTCTCTCCTCACTCTATACTCCTCCAACTGCGTAACGATGACGTCCTCTTCAAGCTTGGAGGCGTGACATCCAGGAGCGATGCTCCAACAGGAAAATTCGTAAGCGATCATTCAATCACGAGTCTTCTCTTTGGTTCACGTAATCTTGGGAGCCTATAGCGAGTTTCATAGGATGGAAGGACAGGAAGAAAACAAACACAAAGTGCCTCGGCACGTAACACTGTGTTTTCGGAAAAGATGTTGGTTATTTTGTTAAGCAGCCATGTTACTGCATCCTTACTGCTGTGTTACAGGCAAGCACTTTAAAAAACGAATTTTTTAAAATTCTTTTTTTTTTTTTTTTAAATGAAGCCATTTAACGTAATTGCCTCGTCAAGCCCTATAAGCTTTATTTTTTGTTATACTACAGTACTATGACTGTAGTTTTTTTATTTGTGCATTGCACGAATGCTGTTCATCATGTCAGAGATGTGAAAGTTTGATTGATTGAAAGATTTATGTTTATCAAATGTTAATAATGGGATGCTTTGCGTATAGTCATTTCTGTCCCGACAATCTCCTCCGTGGTAGCAGGAACCCTTATATACGGTAATTAAACATTAAAACACCTGCGGCTTATAGTCGGGTGCAGCTTATATATGAAACAATCTGTATTTTCCCCCAAATTTAGCTGGTGCGGCTTATATTCAGGTGTGCCTTATAGACTGGAAATTATGGTACCTAACGTGCCAAATTTCCAAAAGACAAATTTCTACTGGTTAATGGTGTCTACCGGTATATTGCCCACCCCTAGTTGGTGGTGTTGTTTTAATATTAAAGTTTATTGTTGTCGTTTTATGTTACCTTTGACCATGAGAAGCCGCCTCTTGGAGTCCATGGTATGGGTTGCTGCATCTTTACTGATGTGTGTAAACCTGTAACGGACGCTGCAGTAGTACTCTCCTTCAGCGGACTTGGTGATGTCCTTGATGACAAATGTATCATCACCATTATTTTTCTTGTCTTGTTCTTTTTTATCCTTGTAAAGCACAGTCTCATCCACCTTTGCGCCGCCCCACACTTCACAGGTCAGAGTGATGCTTTCACCCTTCAGTGCTGTACTGTGGGACATCTGAAGCACCACCGTCTCCTCTGAGAGAGAGAGAGAGAGAGAGAGAGAGAGAGAGAGAGAGAGAGAGAGAGAGAGAGAGAGAGAGAGAGAGA
>JBBJLR010047218.1:0-11894 GCA_037577145.1 Brachypetersius gabonensis
GAAGGCTATTCCAAAGCTTTGGAGCTAAATATGAGAATGCCCCGCCCCCCTTTGTAGTTTTTGAAATTCTGGGAACTCCTAGGAGTCCGGAGTTTTGTGATCTTAAGGAACGTTTAAGTAACGGTTTAAGTAAGGGATGGATGGATATTTGTATCTGTTATTAGAAGACCCAGTGGAAAAATGTGCACCTATGTTTTTTTCACAAGCCTTTTCTGATCATTATTAAAACTTAATTCGGAAAGTGAAGTATTTTACTAGAAATAAACGAAAGTAAAAGTGTCATCATTTAACTTTTTTTGTATTTAATGTATTGTTACAAGCTCTGTAGTAAAAATTTAAACGTCATTACTCTCCACATCTTATTCAAGACTGTGGATGGATGGTCATGAATAGTGCTGTAGAGGCAAATCCGTTCTTCAGACCAACTCCAGTAGAGAGAGAGATGAAACACCTTGTAACTAATGCAGAGTAGCCAGTTTCACAGCCAGGCGCACTCACTTACTCAGCAAAGGGATGAAATAACACATATTGCATACATGCATACAGAGTGAAACATCTGTACACAGGGATCCTCCACAAATGCATTTTGAGTTTTGACAAAAAAACATTTTGTAAACTGTCAGTACTCATTTTTCAGCAATATTTGATGGACCTCTTAAGAAATGCAGGATGTCATACATTGTACAACATATAAAATATGCAAACAAAATCCAGATGTCTTCCCCGGCAATGCTTTGACCTAGAACTATAGAGCAGTCCTGGAGGGCCGTTGTTATGCACAGTTTGAGGGTTCTCTGACTTGAACACATTCACTAAACCTGGCGATTAACTGGCAAGCAGAGGCAGGTGTGTCTGAGCAGGGAAATCACCAGAACGTGCTGGACATCGGATCTCCAGGAATGGAGTATGACACCCATGACACAGAGAATGTGAATTTGAAAGGGTTTGAAATACAATCCTCTTATTCCAGCTTCTTTCAAATGTAGCTTTAGGAAATACTTTAGTCTTTAATATCTTCATTGTAAAGCAAGGTTGTTTATTAAACTAAGATATTCAGTACCTTAGTCTACCTACAATATTAAATTGGGGGCAAATAAAAGATTAATTTCCTCACAAATATATTTACAGGTATCACAGATATTATCTGGTTCTGGGTAGTGGATAATATTCAGTGACAGTTTGATTTTGCACAGTTTGTGTTAACAATCCTCTAACCCTTCATCAGTGGTTGTAAGGCCTGGTCCTGGATTTTAGTCAGGAGGTCCACCAGGCTCTACTAGGCATCCCTCTCCAGATCTCCACTCCAGAGTTTTGTACATGCCCATTATGAGTAGATCACTAGGCCCACATTTAGTATAAATAGACCCTTAGGGACAGTCTCCCTGTGTGAAATAGATTTACCATTGTTTAGTTATTGAGTGTTTGTTGTTGTTCCTGGCTGTGTTTTCTGATGTTAAGCCGCTTTCAGAACATGTGCTGCGCTCGCCGCAAGGTTTAGGCTTCCTCTCAAAAAACAGTGAGAACTTGCCGCGGGGCTCAGCGCAAAAAGTGGGCGTGGTTTTCTAAACTCTCCTGTCCCGGCTAACAGAGCTAGCACTAGCGCTAGTTCTGTTAGCACCAAGAATTAATATGTTGAGGGCTTCGTAGATTCTGGACACTCTGAGACTTAAGATTAGCTTTTCCTACATACCCGCTTTGTGTGTGTGTGTGTGTTTAGATGGGGCAGACCAAACACTAGCCCGCTTCGATGCTTTGGTTCTATCGGTTGTGCGAAAACGTCACCCACCTTTCAAATAACAAATAATACCTACACACCGATGGGGGGTTGTGATCAGTGAAGAATGGGTTAAATTAGTCTGACAAATGATGCAGAGAATCAGATAAAGTCGAACAAAAAATAAAATAAAGTGGCATGTCTGTGCAGGTCACATTCACTCATTTACTTCATAAGTAAATATTCTTATGAATTAATTGAATAAGTGGCATTTTTGGTCAGTGCAACCCCACTGAGTCAAATCTCACATTTTTTTAAGTAGAAGTAAGCCCTCCGAGGCTTGGAATCCAAAACAAGACTTTTACATTTGATCCTTGAGTTACCCGAGAAGACACATGAGGAGTGGAGTTCTTCATGATGAAAGACGGGGGAGCTGCAAAAGTCCAATCTACATATGATTGAAGCTTGGATTAAAACCTGGGCCAGATCTCTTGTCCTATTCTTCTGATGTAATAGTGTATGAATCTGTAAGATCTGCGAAACCTCCACAGAAGGTTAGTTGGTCTAAGGCAGTGGTTCCAAACCTGGGCCCCCCTTAGGGGGCGCTAGAGATCACAGGGGGTGCGCAGAACTTTGTCTGCATTGAGTTTACCAAAATTATAATTGTACACATTAAATCCATATAAGAGAGAAATGTAAAAGTGTGTGTATAAGAGTATAAGAGCAAAAACTACAACCACTGTTTATTTTTTGCAAATAAAAGTTTGCAATTAATCACTTAATTCGTTTTGTGCGTCTATGCAGGTAGGAGTTGGGGGGCCTGGTTTGTCTTGGACACAGACAAGGGGGGCCAGTGGCTCCCAACTTTTTTTCCTTGAATTCCCCTTTGTCTGTGCCCAACACAAGCCAGTCCCCCCCAACCCCAAATTCTATCTGCATAGACGCACAAAAAGAATATCGTGAATTACAAAATTACAAAAATAAAAGTGGTTGTAGTTATTTTGTTCTTATACACTTCTACACACACACAAACGTTTCTCAGACATTGTAATTTTATTAATTTAATGTGTAAAAATATAATTTTGGTAACTTCAGTGCAAACAAAATTGTGCACACCCCCTGTGATCTCTGGCGCCCCCCTTAGGGGGGCCCGGACCCCTGGTTGGGAACCCCTGGTCTAGAGTCATCCCAAGGTTCTCAGCGAGATGGGAAGGATGTCAGTCGTGAAAAAACCCAACGTGTCGCAGTTGGTGACCAGTATTTCTAGTTTATTTAATTCCAGGCCAGGGATGTGTTTGGATTTGCATGTGACCTACTAAAGAATTTTCTGTGGTTTGTAAAACCAAATTTTCTAATGCTTGAGCTCATGATGAGTATGTATACAGTATTTTCTGAACAAGCATGCTTAATGATTTTGTTTTGGAGGAACAGTTACTTGGACACAAATTCTAACAGACATTAGAATTAACATTTTCTGAAAAGCTGCCAAACTTTATTTAATAAAAGTGAGAAAGTGATAGAGAAAGTAAATGTTCAGCATATTAATTAGACAATTTCTCTTATACTGTACCCATTCATATTTGACCAAGATATTTAAATATTTACTAAAATTGTATTTATGTTAAACAAAAGGGTTACATTTGAAAATAAATGTATTCCTTCATCCTGCCCTCAAGTGCAGGAAGTCCTTCTGTTAGCCACTCTTGACACCATTTTTCTGCAATGATAGGTCAAGAGGAGTTGGGGGTCATGGGTCAACATTTGTGTGATCGCTGATGTAAGTGAATTGCATCACAGTGATAATTAATTGTCATCTTAAAAATGAGAAAGAAGGTGTTTTAAACAGGGATGCTGGCCACTGTTGGTGTGTAATTGCAATAAAATTAAACACAATTAATGCTACATTATCAATGTTCCTCGTAGATTAACAATAATCAGCAGGTTATTGATAAGAAACAAAGTATCTTTAAGAAATGTAACAAATGAAAATGTTGTACAGAAGTCATTTAGTTTAATATTCAGCATCAGTGAAGGCTGTTATCCTTGCTGAACACATAACCACTCGATAATTCTTCAGTCTGTCCTACATAACATGAGCAATTGGCAGCAAACGGGAAAAAAAGAAAAGTAACAAATTGCATTTTGGTCTTGTGATAAAAATAATGAGATGGCTCCCTGTGTCCTGGTCCAAAAAGTATTTGCATCGGTTTTCGCTGTTCCAATATCACAACTGCCAGTCTGACTGAGTGGGTCCATGAGAGGAGAGCGCTAAGGGAAGAAATCATTCCTGGATGCCACAATAAAAACCCCAGCCTGGAAGTGTTGACACCCCTTCTCCATTATTGCCTGCATTTATGAACCGCTGCCATTTGCCATGACAGGTTTGCTTCTATTTGCAAATATGAATGTACTTAGCACAAATCCACAAAATGCAAATTTGTGCAGTGCTGAATTTGAGAAATGAGGCCCATGTGGGACATTCCCAGCAAAATTGCACTTCAGTTACACCTGTCCCAGCAGAGCAGAGAGATAAAGTGAATGAAAAAATGAGGACAGGAAGACGATGAGAGGACAACAAAATGGCAGTAAAACAGTAAAGAGCAAATCGCTCAAATTAAATAAACATGGCGGTTCTCCTCCTTCACATTTCGTTTTTTTTTTCCCAGTGATGGTACATGGGAAACATTCAAGCTCCTTTGAGAGTCATTTTCATGGATAAGTGAGATACGTCAAGTCAAGTTGATCTCAATTCAACCATATACTCAATACACAGTGAAATGAGAGCATTCCACTAGGACCATGGTGCGACACAAGAAAAACAGAAACACCAGAAGATACACAAGACTACACAAGGACTGCAAAGAAATGCAAGAGCAACAGAATAATAATTTAGAGGACAAGACAACATACAGTGTAGTCGACAAGAGCAGTAACAATACTAGTGTGAGTGAATACTGTTCTATGACACTGTATTCTACCAGCAGAGTCAGGTGTGGTGTAAATGTCTGCAAGAGAGAGGAGAGACACTCAGATGATCTGCCCAGTTCTTACTGTCCTCTGTAGTGTCATGTGATCTAGTGTGGCACAGTGTCTGTACCATGCTAGGATGGAACTACAGAGAATGCTCTCTATAGTCCCTCTTTAGAATGTTGTGAGAATTCCAGAGAGGAGGTGCTCTCTCCGTATTCTCTGCAGGAAATAGAGAAGCTGCTGAGACTTCTTTCTGATGGAGCCGGTGTTGAGGGTCCATTTGAGCTTCTGTATGATGTAAATAACTTGTTGTCTCCACAGTCTCCACTGGGGGAGCTGTGAATGTGAAGAAATGGCTGTTATAAGAACCGTTCAAAGAAAACCAAAAATGGTTCTTCTATGACTTCTGTGACAAATATACCTTTCTGGCACCCTTAGTTTTAATGATTTGTGTTCTAAAGTTGGTTTGTGTTTTGGTCCTCAAGCCTTCTTGTGTTTTGGTTTTGTAAATAAGAGTAAATCGTCTTCTTCCCGCACCCTATATGACATCTGATTGAAGTTTTATTTGTTACTCTAGTTCAGATTAACTCAGAAGTGCACTGCTGAGACAATGCTGGTGACAGTTTATTTGATGTTCTGTGAAAAAAAACTCCATCCCAATTCAGTTAATATGCTCAACATATCAACTTCTCCATTTCTACAACAATACCTTTCTCTTGTCTTTCCATTGTTTACCCTTTCTATGAGTCTATGTTTGTTGTCCTTAGGTCTTATATGTGCCTTAGACCTGCACCATTGTTTACCTGTATCTTGTTCACTTTGCTTTGTTTTTGTTTTGTTTTCCATTTTCTGTAATTAAATCCCCGTTTGTGTTTATATCCTGCTGCACGCCTACATCAGGCTTTTACAAACATAGACCCAAGTCACTGCATATTTTAACAGTCATGCAAAAACTGTGGAAGAAATATATTTACCACATGAAACAACAAATATAAAAAAACATGGATAAAATATACGAAAAAAGTTATTGTCACTGTGAATAATTTTTCAACACAGTATGCTGTCTTCCTCCTCCCATGAGTGTGTGTGCTAAACCTTCATAAAGATATTTATATCTATATGCACATACATCTATATCTGCACATATCATCTTTGTCTATGTATTATGTATTACTGTTACTCAGAAAGAAGAAAATATTCTGTATATTGCATATATCTTACTCTGAACTGCCAGTTTTTGTCACTACTCACTAATCTGTGCTGTATAAATTGACAAACGAGATACAGCCTGATGCGTGGAAGTGCGTATATGCAGTTGAGTGGCCAATCAGAGTGTGGTATGTGACATGGTAACATGGTACTCCACACAATAAGCAGAGTGAAAAATTGTATTCAGAATGTAGGACATTATTACACTGATTGAATGTTTTGCATTTAAAATATGCATTATGTATGTGGTGGGCATAGATTATTATGTTTTCAATCTAGATTAATCTCACTGTAATCTAGGAATTAAATGGCTCATCTGAATTCTGCTGAAGGCATTTAGAATATGTGTGCTACCCAAATAATGACTAAAAGTAAGTCTTAGAGAACGGGTTTCTCAGCTCCTACAGTAAACTAATTCCGCACAAGGTGCAAACAGCCTTAGTCCTGTCGAGGTTTCATTGGGAAGCTTCTTAAAAATAAATCTTCCCTGAAGCAAACCCAGCACTTCATAGCTGCATCCATGTTGCACGTCACGTTTGATGTGGTAATTTCACTGTAGGCATACACACAGGTTCAGACTCGCTCTCGCCCCCTACAGA
The DNA here is from genome assembly GCA_037577145.1 of Brachypetersius gabonensis. Lineage (NCBI taxonomy): Eukaryota > Metazoa > Chordata > Actinopteri > Characiformes > Alestidae > Brachypetersius > Brachypetersius gabonensis. The sequence continues at coordinate 6,493 of JBBJLR010047218.1, forward strand.
GCAATTCAGTATACATCCGCGCTAAAATATCAAGGTGAAAGTCATCGTAGTATGAAGAGTCTCATGTTAACGCAGCATGTTAACGCCGATAACGGCCCACCACTAGTTCAAATACACATTTTAAAAGTAGCAATTGCAGTTACATATTTAAAAAAAAAAAAGAAGCAGTATCACCTCCCAGGTTCCTCATAAAGAATGTGTAATGATAAATAATGAGTTGTTTATGAATTTCATTTGTCGTTAAGAGCCTATAACTGAATGCTGGTTCATATATAATAATTGTTTCTCATGCCAGCAGGAGTGAGCCTTGAGATACCCTTTAGTTTTTAAATGTTCACAGGTAGGCAAATATACACACCAAGCTTATATTTAACTGTGCATGCAGTCCACTAGACTGAGTAAAGCCCAGCATGCAAGGCAGTAGAATATGATAACATCTCTGCTGCAGTCAGCAGCCAAGAGGCAAAGTGGGTCGATGGCTTGCTATTGGCACCCAATCTTTTCCACGTTATGAGCTATGGCTGCATGAATAATTTAAATGATCAATTGGGAGGTAGCCAGGACTATCATCCCTATTGATTTCAGGGCTCATCTGTGTGGAACTCTGAAGCTCTGAATGGTGTTTAGATGTTACACTTTTCATTGTACTGCTGCAATACAGATCTTTTGAGCTCCTGCCCCTTCATTCATTTCCATAGACGTTTGAGGATTGACTTTTTTAACTGATCAGGTTGGAAAGAACTACTTTAAACTGCAGATAATTTCAACATTTCGAGGCTGTAAGCAGGTTTGTCACATTTCTCCTTTTTAAGCAATTTTTCTGTTTTCCTGTATTTTCATTGTCAAAATTAGCAACTCATAGAACATCTAAACACTTTACATTCTCATAGATATATTCAATTCTTAAATTTTTTATCAGTAGACTTCTATATATTTATGTAAAGTTGGGGGAACACGAGGCTAAGAATTTCATTACGGTAATGATGCTACATTGTTATCTGTACATGACAATAAAACTTGAAACACATGAATGGATGTTAGTAATGTAGAGCTCTAGATATACTTACACTGCATTTACTTCTTCTCCAGTAAACTGGGTTTGAGAACACGATAATTTTTCTCCCCTTGCCCTTCACAGTCCCCCTCTTTCTGACCCCGAGAAATCAGTTTGTTGGTCAGATTTCTCTTTTGAGGTAATTTTTCTTCTCATTTTTCACAGCATGTTCACTGTGCATCACTGTCAGCTGATAGTTTGTGAAAATATTGACAGCTGTTTTATGTGTAGAACAGAAAAATAAATTAAGCACGATTGTCCCGCCATTCATTCATTTCGCAGCTTCTGTTCTTGTCTTGTTTTTCATTTTCGTCGTTACTTAAAGCACTGTGGGTCATTTAGTTAGGCACACAACCTGTTCTAGTGCACACTGTGTTGCGCTGCATTTAAGATTTAAGACTTTAGTGTTTGTAGAAGCTTGATAGGCACCTCCAGGCCTGTTTAATTTAACATCTAAAGGGAAGGAAATCGATGAGCAATGAGGTTATCGGAGTTAAAAAAGGGGCATCTGTAAATAGATCTCGCTTGTCTAGTATGTGCTGACAGCTGTGTGTGTGAACTGCCTGCCAACGCGTTCGGTCAGATGGACAGGAACACACACTGCCTGCCACGCTGACATGGGAACAACCTGGTTACTTGGATGGCTTCTCTCAGTTGCTTAATGTTTAGACAAAGAAAGTACAACTATTTATGTCACCATGTATGCACTGTCAGAAAACATCCAGTATAAATCACTGAAATGGCAATTCTATATAAAACACATTTTTTTATGCCACTGTACTCTAGCAGTTAACCCTATTAGGTACTAAATATGTGGATAAATGTAACTCAGAGCATTTCAGAACAGGCAGCATAACAAATGCCAGTATTGCAAACCATTTCCCCTTGTCAGAAAGTTCAGAAACAGAGAAAATTAAATGAAACGGCATGTGCTCCTAGCAATGTATGCCCTAATATATTCAGAAACACAATGTTAAGTAATTAGGAGACAAATTGAATGTTGTTACAGATGCTGAAAAAGAATAATCAGTAATGTTTTCATCAACTGAGACAAAAGGAATGAAGTCACTATTTGCAGAGCTGCAGTTCAGAAACCCAAGTGGACACACTTGATAAAAAGCATCACTCTTTCATTGCAGCCTTGCTTTTGTTGGTTTTATGTGACTTCACATGCTCCCTATAACAGCGAAGTTGTCCTGTTTGCTTTGTGTAACAAAACTGGTCTTGCTGAAGTTGTTCTTCTTTTGTTTTCATTTGAATGTATGTAATTTAATGCTATTTCAACAGGACAAAATTTTGCATGTCATAGAAGTAACAGACTTTATGTTATTTTAATGTAGCAATCAGGTAATCTGCACTCAGTGCCATAATACATCTGCTTAACACTGTTGGACATAGACCAATCCGAAATACACTGTGCGTGATGAGCCTTTTCAAATGTATGGTTAAACCTTTATGCATCATTATGGCACTAATACAAGAAGGACTTGGTGGTGGTTGACCAATTATGGTCCATCTGTGCTGTATACAGTGTACACTTGGGGTTCCTTGGATGGATTATAATGAGTGAAGGACATATCACAAGTCCGAACAGTTGAATCAATAGAGCTTGGGGGGACGCAGTGTCATTGTAAAAGAGCAGGACAGAGGGTTGGCACCATACAAGCTCTCTGACTCCAGGCAATTAAAAATCCCATTTCACCCTCAATAACGCTTTATTATATGCATGAGTGAGTTCATCTCCCACCTACAAATGGGCACACACACACACACACACACACACACACACACACACACACACACACACACACACACACACACACACACACAAACCCACTCACATGCACACGGTGAGTTTGGCCGGAAGCACTTGCTTAACTGTACCAGCAGAGGAGGTCAGATGGGTAAAGAGTAGCTGAGATGTTCTCCAGCGTAACAGGACACCACAGCATGCAATGTGCATAGCTTTAAAAATGATAGTAACACTTCCTGAGTGATAGCCGCTGTTGCAGTCACCTGCATTAGAAGCAGCAGATGAAATATGGAGGGTTTGGTGAGCATTGAAGCTCAGGTTGACGAGCAAGTTCTGTTTGTAGGTCTAGGTCCGATAGTAAAATGCAGCTGTAGCTGACAGCAACTTTCTGAGTTCCCACAGCTTTCATTAAAATGAATCCAAAAGCCTTGCAACTCCAGCTGCACAACACCAGGCGTAAATATATCCTCTTCCCAATCCCCTCTTTAACCATACGTACACCTCACACACCGAAATGCATACAGTGCATTGGTTTCGCAGCATCAGCAGGGAATGTGTCTTCCCCAAAACCTCCTGTTTAAACAAACATACCTCCGCGCAAACAATAAACACCCACTCTTAAACACAGTGTCCTCTTAACACACATCCTTACATGCAATCAAACACGCAATAATTAAACAAGTTTTATTAAAACTAACAAAGTTTAATTAAAACTTGTCTTTTTGTAAATCTCCGGAAATTATGTATTCAGCGTTGGTTACCTTGTTATTTCTGTCATTGTTTTTATTGTCACAGTCTATCCATCTAATGATTGTCATAATGTCATATTGTATTTCGTCGCTGTCGGGCAGAAACCTCATAACTCCACTTTTGGTCTTTTTCACTTTTGGCCTTTTTGGTTGTAAATCGATACTATTGGTCAGTCTCCGCGTGGCTCTCTAAAATTTAGAAATTATTAACCAATGAAAAGTGTTGAAAATATCTTGGGATATCTCTTTCCTCCATTGGACACTACAGCTTCGCCACTCCCTTGTAACTCCACCCCCTTGTAACTCCACCTCCTTGTAACTCCACCCCCTTGTAACTCCACCCTCTTGTCATCCAGCGGTGCTGTGCACCAGAAGCCGTAACAGAGCAAAAAGCTACGACATCATTATTTAGCCTGAGTTTATGTACAATCTCATACCTGTACACTACCTGTGATGTGTATTATAAACTGAATTTAATATTTATTATTTTATTTACTATATTCATAAAAAATATATATTCATTGTTGTATTCAGTTAAGACTAGCTGCTGTTTTACTTCTTTCATGAAGATGGCGCTATTGAGCCAGTTAGTAGCTAGAAGAAGACGTTTAGTGATGCCATGTATTTCAAAATTATCCCATTGGATTAAAGTATAGCCACAACACAACTGAGTACGTTTTTAAAGAAAAGTATTTTGACTGAATTGTTCCCGAGATGTTGATGCAGAGGAGGAGTGCGAGTAAACAGTGAGTTTGCAGGTTAAACATTTCCCTCTGATCACCATCAGGCTTCTGTTATGTTTGTCAGTTCACTGGTCCAAGTTTTTACTGAACAAAGGCTAATAAACCCTGTTAGACCAGCTGTAGGCTTTAATAAAGTGTTGTAGTCTGTTAATTGATCTCGATATATGTACAGTAATGCACAGAGGCTCTGTCTAGACGCAGCGCAGCCGCTAAAATCAATAATGGCACGAACTCCTATGTCCATATCTCCTATGTCTATATTTGTTTTGTCAAAACCCACGTAAATTCATTTAAGAACGGTTTTGCAGAAATATTAGCAATAAAACCTTACACACAGTTATATAATCATATCTTAAGATGTTATAACAATTTTGACGACACAGTATTCATTTATTTAGAATATAAATAGTTTTTTCAATTTCCTGAAAAATAGCTGTTTTGGACATATGAGGTTTCAGCGACAGCGACGATATACTTAAACAAAATGCTTAATGAAGGGCAAAAAGAAAAAAATATAATGATTCTTAACAGTTGGTCAGTGAATACATGTTTAGTGTGCAAGACATGTTTGTGTTTGGTGTGAGGTTTTCTATAGTTTTATACTGTTATGAGGCTAATGTAGCGAACAGGTAAGGTAAGTGTTGCAATCAAACTGACTGAATAAAGCATCACACACTTGCCTGGAAGTGCACTGAGTTGTTAAGTAATGTGAGATCACTGAGGTTTCACTGTGAATCTCACTGGTGTTTAGGTAGTTCTGTGTGGTAAAAGCGCGGTTACAAATCTGAGTTAGATAACCCTGACTATGATTCTGAAATGTGAGAACAAAAATATGAAATGCTCAAAAGAAGAGGAAGACATGCATCGCGACTCTTTTTGGTCTTGGCCCCCAGTGGTGGAACAAACTCCCTCTTGCGATCAGATCTGGAGTCCTTCGCCTCTTCAAACGTCACCTGAAGACCCGCCTCTTTAAGGAGCATCTTGGTGACTAACCAGTCCTCCCACACATCTCTTATACATCTTTTCCTATATACACTGCTCACAAAAATTAAAGGAACACTTTTTTTATTGGGCCTGGCATGAAATCAATTAAACCTGTCTGA
>JBBJLR010047229.1:0-11894 GCA_037577145.1 Brachypetersius gabonensis
TGGTTTTCAGTGTGAGCGCACTACGCACTAAAAATCGCGCACTAAAGTGCGCAAGTGCGCGGTTTTGGACACAGCGACAGTCGTGCTGGAATAGAAAAGGTTCTTCCCCAAACTGTATCCACAAAGTTGGAAGCATGGCGTTGTCCAAAATGTCTTGGTCTGCTGAAGCATTAAGATTACCCTTCACTGGAAGTAAGGGGCGTAGTCCAAACCCTTAAACACAGGTGTGTCCCAATACTTTTGTTCATACAGTGTGCCACACTGATAAAAGTAGGAAAAGGATTAAAACGCATGTGCCGCTAATCTCCAGCAGATGGCGCTGATTTACAAGCAAAAACAACTCAAAGGTCATCACACATTCAAAATGGAATCCGACCGAGACTTGTCTGATTGCCATCAAGGTAGGAATTTTGTTGTTGTTGTTGTTGTTGACTTGGACTGTAACAAACTTGGACTGTAACAGATTTATTGAAGAGATACTGAATAAAATATAATAAATGTTTCCCAAATAAACTACAGTAATCCTCCGAAAAAGCACATACAGGGCTAAACATACAGGACTTTGTAAACAAAACTTGAGATAAACAGCTGAATTGGAAAATATAAAGAAGTCTGTGGGTTGGAGTCGAAGAAATTAAGTACAGTGGGTATGAAGAAGGGTTGTGTCCATCTTTTTTTGAAAACTTTTAAGTAATTTCAGTTGCTGCTTACCCTGTGGACCTGCCATGTCAGGATTATGACGAGCTGAATCCTGGATCCTGTGATGAAAACCTGTCCATCCTCCACTCAGACACACATTCTTTTAGCCCTACCAGCAGAGAAAAGGTGAACACATCAGTCTACTTTTGGGGCAGCTGGTGGTCTAGTGGTTATAGAGTTGCCCGTGCGACTGGAGGGTAATAGGTTTTAATCCCAAAAATTCTAGTGGCATCACTTAGGTACTCTTGATCAAGGTGACCATCCTCACACACTGCTCCTGTGTTCCTGGCTGCCAGTGTCACTTGGTTTAAAGAGTTAAACGCAGAGAAGCGTCTTGTGCTGTTTACACAATGTGCTGTGGTGTGTTCACATATGACACTGAATCTTTTAGGCATATTACACCTTACCAGATTTGTGTGGTGTTGGTGAAAATAATAGCTAGAATCCATGTGAGGAATCTAACGTAAGTGATATTTTTCTTCAGGTGAGAGTAACTCATGAGAACATAGGCCATCTAGTACTATTTGATGAGAATGATCCACCTCATTCACTCCTGGTCCTTCATACACCAGAAGATGAAACCCAAGGTTATCTTTTATACTTTTATTCAGCCTATTGCCTTTCTACTTTGTGTGGTTTTTGAACTGGTATAACTTGCTCTTACAGTGGTTGCATTATACTTGCATGGCAAATGGTGGCCCATCAGTGAAGTTTTGAAGACATCAAACAAATCCCGAAATGGACTTTTGTTTGTGAGTTTGTCCAGTATGTGTGGGAATGTTCAAGCAATCCAGACTGGAAATTGTGTTTGTCATTGGAAGTATGTCCTGTTTTTTGCAAATGATCCAGACTTTGTCACGTCATTGATGTTGCCGTCAGCTTTTATCGATATTACTTTCAACACCACAGGTGGAGTCAGTGATGGAGAGAATTGTACTGTTTCTGCTCAGTCAGATCATATTTGGGGTCCTGGAGAGGCCACTGGGAGAAAACATATACTTCACTCACTCTGTGAGGGAACATGGAAAAATTCTCTGGCAAGACGGAGAAGCCGTCGGCTTTTACACTTTTAAAAAGAAAGGTGTGTTTTTAAGGCTTTTTAATGAATTATTCAGCAAAACATGTACACAATTTGCCACTTCCCATAGTTGTTATTGATGAGCCAATTTTTTTTTCTTTAGGTTAGTGCTGGAAATCTCTAAAACGTCCCTGAACACACTGTGTTCTAAACCACACCTGCAAGTATGCACCCTCTTAATGAAGAGCTGGATGTTGTTTAAGTGGGTTCAGAGATTTTTTTTGGGGGGGAATCTATTTACAGAGAAGATTTCCATGACTGTTGACTTCTGGTGTTGGTTAATGTGATTTAGTTCATTCCTGCAGTGCTAAACTCAGGAAGCAAAATGTGCACAACCTAACACGACTTAATTATTCCTTTAATCCAGGACATTATATCCTCATATGGATTTTTATTAATGTCACTTTAAAGATTACTTGTCCAGTCATGTTCTCTCTTATTGTTAACAGACTAGTCTCAACAGATTGTGATAGGCCTGTCTTTGATTAGGGTCATTAGCCGGCAGATCAAGTATTACACTGCCTTGTAATGTATTTTGAAGCTTTGCTGAAGTAAATAGTCTACGTGTTTTGTTCAGCTCAGTTCACCCAAACATTGCTGCATTATCATGTGTGCTTGGTTTGATGTAAATATTACTATGAAATGTGATGACCTCTCTTGTTGCTGTTCTTTAAGGTAGCCTGTGCGATGGCTGCACTGGCCAAAGTTACTGTCTTCCTGTACTGGACACCGTGTTCGTGCGTATCCACTGGAGAAGGAAAGGACTGGCCTTGCAGATGCTTCAGGATTTCTGCACATCCATGCCAAACGAAAGCAATCTGGGAATCAGCTGCCCCATATCTGCCAGTCTGTATGGAGGTGCGTTAAGATTGTGCAAAGATCACAGTTCAATAACTACAATCTAGAGCTGAGGGGGCAATCTTATCTTATTTGCAATGCGGCAAAGCAAGAGCACAATGGTTGTCTGTTTGAAGACAGACATCAACTTATTAAACAAGTGGAATCAAGTGACCTCCTGCTTGTTTGGCATGAAAATCTGCGGACATTCTGTCCTTTGGCAGATAAAATTAGAGACCACCGATCAAAAGGACCGTTTCAACCCAACATGTTAATGTGGCTAATAGTGTATAACAGCAAGTGGCAATCAGTTTGCCAAACCTTATTTACAAAATGCTTTATAACACTTATTTATTTATAAAAGTGACAATAAATTTCAATGTTATTTTTTTTTAAAGATCTAATCTGTGTACTTTTGCATAGGCGTGCTCTACGTGATCAAATGACATTGCTATCTTCAGCACTGTAAAGAGGTGATTGTGTATGAGTAAGATAGTCAGTTAAGTGCCTTTATCATGTTGTGTAAGATTCTTCGCACGTGATGATATGAAATCACTATAATTGTTTGAATGACTGTACAGAAACAGACATAGAATTGTAGCAGTCATAGTCTACAGTCATAGAATTGTAGCTCTATTAAGCAATATAAACTAATAAGAAGCCAACAAGAATGGGCCACAGTTAGTTTGAGATACAGTGAGATACAAGTGTCTGGACAATGACAAACTTTGTTTTTGTTGTTTTTGCAGCTCACTGAATGTCTTAAAACAGTGTCAGAGGTAAATGTGAGTACTAAAGTATACTCAGTGCAAGTAAAGTTGGCTATCAAGATGTTGACAAGTCATAATAAATCAAATTCAAACATAGTTATGTCATTGTGTGGCAAAATGAGCAGTTTGGTGCATTGTTTAAGAAGCAAGAATGCACTGCTGGTAGACCACAATAAACTATCTTGAATGAAAGCTTTGGAACACATTGAGAACACAGTGGAGGATGGACCCAAAAATGTGTCAAATAAAATAATAAAGAAAATATTAGATTAGCGCAGCCTCAGTTCACCACATGCAAACCTTTCAAAACCTCAAGAATAGACAAGTCCCAAATGGCATCCTAAACCCTGTGGACCTCCTTAAAGAGCATAGTTGCGACATCAACATTTCGACCCAGTGGACAAGAACGTCTGAGGGATCTTGGTTTAAACACGTACATTTGGAACAGACCTGTGAGTTGGTGATGCTTGGTTTTTGAGCTAATTTGTTCTACAAATTTTGCATAGGAGCCTGGTGCTAAGTTTTCAATGGCTGTGTCTGATGCTGATGGCTGCTGTCTGACTAGTTATTGTCTTAAAAGGCAGCATTGTAATGCAGAAATTCATTTCAGACTTGACTTGGTGCCTTCACACCTCAGAATACTGTCTGAGTAGGCAGCGTGCTACATTGCAGAGACTGGGAAAGATCTGGGAAAGCTAGCTCAAATCCTTGGTATGACTAATAACTTCCACACTGGCATTATAACTTCATGGTTATCATTTATGTTTTCAGCAGTTTGTCCTACAGGTAAATCTCATCACAGTCATCACTTGGGCACTGATGACTCTGGTTCACTAGTCGTCCTTCCTCAGACCTTACTTTGGTACCAACTGCTGCATAATATTTCTTCAAAATTCATCATAGTTTGCCTCTTGTCAGAGTCACACATCCTTTCGTGTGCCTATATTACAAGTAATTTCCATTATGTGTGAGTGAGTGTGTATGTGTTTGTACATTGTGGCGTGTGGACAGTTGCCGGCCACAGGCTGGGAGGCCTTAACGCACACCCAGGAACACACAGAGACACCGGAGCGGGTGCACAGCGGAGCTTTATTTTCAATAGAAGGCATAACCGTTCACATAAGCAGAAACAAAATCACCTCTTAGCACAGACTCTCCTCTCTACTTTTCTCAGGCTTTTCTGGCAGTCCTTTTTGTCCTCTGGCTGCTCTTTCCTCTCATCTTCCAGTCCTTTTCCCTCTCCTACTCTACCAGTGAGCCCATGTTTTAAAGAGTCCTGGCTTCTCCCTTAACACAGCTCACCTGGCTCTCATCAAGGGAGGAGCCCCGTGCTCCGTCCTGCGGGTCTGTGCTGGTCTGTGCTATATAAACATATGTGCGATCATTTTATTTAAAATTCAGTCATACTTTTGACTCACTCATGCTCTTGCTGTCTCTGTCAAACTGCGCACACACATAGTCTACATGACGGGTGCTATTCAACACTGCAAAGTACTGCCTTGGCATCAGCATTTCTGCTTGTCTACATCAGTCTCATTAGGACTATATTAATGCACACACTTCTCCAGTAAGTGTTGATGGAGAAGCATACGGCTTCCATCGCGTCTGAACATTTTGTCTCTCTTCGGTTCCGTTGTTGTTTGTCATTTCAAAAATTGCAAAAAGAAATTCCAGGGTGTGACTCTGATTGGCCGCTGAGGACTGGTCTGAATGACTTCACTTTACTTTGCCTTATCCAAGCAGTCTGGGAATATGAAGCTTGTTCTTTTAGAGCACATTTTCCAGATGTCTGTGATTTAAACAGAAGAAATTCTGATATAAATACATGATTCATTTTGTCTACATACATGCTTTCAAACAAGAAAAAACAAATTTTTCACTTTAGGATATAACAGCTTGTCAGCCTCTTGCCTTTCCTCCTGATGATGGTTCACAAAGTAACTGCTTGTTTCCCCCTAACTTCTGTGAGGCAGTAATGTGATAAGGGACAAAAAAGCAGGTGCCTTAGAAATTTGTGTATTAATAAAAAAAATTTCTTTTCAGATTAAACTTGATTATGTAAAGTTATGGTAGACATCATTTGGATCAAAAAATTGTTTAGGGCATTTACTAATTTTCCCATTCTTTTGTGCAGTATGTAAAAAGTACCTAGAGACCCATCGTGAAGAAAGAGAGCGCCTCTATGAAGTGGAAGCTCCTGGGGAATGGAGTCAGAGACGCAACGTGTGGTTAAGCATACAGCTCCAGCGCCACCAAACACACAGTGAGTGCAGGGCCACAAAGGAAGAGATTGTTTAATCTGTCAGGACGTTAATGTAATGACTTCCATGACCCATACCGTTTAAAGTGAAGAACATTTTGTCAGTTGGGGTCCATGTTTTTGTTGTAATAAGATTTGCATGTTTTTGTTGTACGTGTCAAAGAATGTATTCACTCTACTATACTGAGTCTGTCTTATTTAAAGCATTGCTGAAGAGGTCATGGGCTAATGTTGAGCTTTTTATAGGTGCAAGCTCAGATAAAAGTCCACACAGCACACACGCTGAGACAAGAAACCTCATGTTCTCTAAAAGGAAGGTGAGCCATCCTGTCTTTGATGATAAGGGCTTCTGGACACATTGCTGACATTTACTGCAAGTCTGCCACAGCTGGGTGTGCGGTATTCACTCTGTTAACTGATTTATATAGTAGTTGCTCAGCCACCAAATGGAATTGACCGCATACCGGCATGAACTACAAGGAAAACAAGAACATTTTCAGAAACTGAATGTTCCAACCCAAATGAAACCGGATTTAAAATTATTTTCTCCTTCTCTCCCATTATAGACTAACACTCTGAAATTATCCTTCTTCTAGGTCCTGGAGGGCATACCACAAGTTGATGGATGCACCATCCTGAGCACTGAGGCAACCAAGCCTCAGAAGAGTGGTGTAAAGAAGCAACTAATTATCCAGACTGGGACAACATCCAAATGTAAAAAGGCTAAGACATCTCCTTAAAATTCTGAATGAGTCTGGATGTGGAAAGTCTCAGAGAAATCTTTACTCTGTGTTTATATTTGTATTTTGGCCTAAAACTAGCTTGGCCTAAAACTGTGACAGTACCTAGTATGCATCATGTCATACAACCATTGTGAACACACACACCACCACCACCCCACGGCCATAAAGACATCTATAGATGTAGAAAACGAGTAAATGAAGATGTGTTATTCAGCGTCTTAGCAGTAATGTTAATCTGGCCTCACTAGCCACCTAGCGGGAGGAAAAAATAAAACCAGGGGCTCTGAAATTTTCACATATTCTAATACTGTGGGAGGCATAACATGTCATAAGTAAAAATTGTTTATACAGAGAAAGTAAAAATGCTTATTTTTCAGGAATCAGTCATCAGCAAACATCATAGTCATGGTTGTATGGTTGGCTTTTGTAAAGATATATTTAAGATATATTTACAGTGTCCAGTAAATTTACCAGTATTCACTGGATCATCTACTTAGTGAAGCAGGTCAGTAAGCCTTATGAGATTTGAGTAACTTCACTAGCTGAAGCTCATTGACAAGTTTCAGGGAGAGGACATTAAATATAATAACCCTAATAGAATAGCTGCAACTAAACCCATGTCCCTTACAAAACCACTTGTGAAACAGTCTTGACCAAAACTGGTGTTGCATGTAACGTGATGTAAAGTTTTATTAAAACTCAATCTTGAACTCCTTTTTTCCTACATCTGGAAAAGTTTTCTTTGAAGACAAAGGCAGTCTTCAACCCACACTGCCTACGTCCAAGTGTTCATGATAGTGGGTCTGATCTCCCTGGAGAGGGATCCTATTTCCGGCATTCCAGTGACTGCTCCAAAGGCAAAATACAATCCAACTGCTTATTACTGATGCATCCGTGTATTATTTACTCCCATTTCCTTTATTTCCATCTTGTACAGTACCATGAATGTGTCCAGTTGTACTGTTATACAGTTATGTACTGTTATACAGTTATGTCTGTTATACAGACTGTTTTGAAAGGCTAGTTCAAAAAAATTCTTGATATCATTCTATTTTGTATGCTTTCAGCAAACTTATGCGCCAATATATGGTACATTTTAATAAATGTTTTCTGTAGAGCTGGTGAAACTGTGAATGAAATATAGTTTAATGTCAAACTTTGTACCACTTTGTAGTGTTTATCTATTTAGAAACATTTTAGTTTTTTGAACTATTTTTTTTAAATATAGTCTATTCATCAAAATAATCATGCAATTTGAGGCTGATTATAAAAAATGGGCATATTTTGGTATTGAATAATAATGGGATATTTTGGTTGGAATTTTGGCCACAATTCCACATTACAGAATGTTCTCTACTAGTGGTCCGTAAGCCTATGAACGACAAATAATGTAACTGATTCTCACTGGAATTGAGGTTGGGATAATAACTGGGCCTGCGCATTTGCCTTTTAATCACCAAACCACTGGAGCAGTGGCCTGGTATTTGGTTCTGAGGTTCCTCTGAAAGATGAATGTCCAGTCTAACCTCAACCTTCAGCCTTGCATAGCAAGTTGTTTTCCCCACTATGACTTCTCGTGGTCCCGTTTTCAGTCTTTAAGATGCTTTTTAGATTGTAATGTGCCTTTTAGCTTTTAAGAGGCTCTGTTCCTTGCTGAAGAGATCCATCCTGTTCACTGCGCTATTTGGATTGCTCCTAGAAGTCAGTTTGTTTTTACCCTGCAAAGTTCTGACCTGAGCTAAAGACCCTTATGACCCTGCACTTATGTCCTCCACCTCATTCTTTTGCTCAGACTCTGGGTAGATCATGAATGGAATAGCTAAACGTCTTAATCTTTATCAAGTTTGCAGCATATCCAAACACTATGGTGACAATGATTTACCAGTAGCATTTAATTTAAGTCCAAGACTAAGGCTAACCTATGTCTGGCCAAAGGTTTGCAGACACCAATGTTTCTGATGAAATCAAAATAATCAAGGATTTGATTGAATAAATCCATATTAATCCACTAAAGCATTAGTGATTTCAGGTCTTGTTGCTGAATGGATAGTTTTGGATCTCCTCAAAGCAACTGAATTAAATTCACCAGTTAGAATGAGTGTCAGGGATTAAGCCTAGCCCTATATCTGAGATAGAAAATACTACATTTAAGGAAAAGGCTATTAGGGGTCGCCATAGCAGATCAGCTGTCTCCCATTTCCTTCTACAGCAATCTCTTATCTTCTATCCTCTGCATCTTCCTCTCTCACCCCAACCATAAACCTCCTACCAGACCTTCCTCTTCTCTTCCCTGCAGCTGCAGCCTCAGCATCCTTCTCCCAACAGTCTCAGATTCCTCCTCAGCACATGTGCAAATCAATGCAATCTCGCCTCTCTGACATTTCCTCGAAAAGGTCCAACTCAAGCTGTCCCTCTAAAAAATCTCATTCCTGATCCTGTCCTCCCCCATCACTCCCAAATCTTAACATTTCCACCTCTGCCATCTCCATCTCTGCTTCTTGTCTTCATCAGTGCCACTGTCCCCAAACCAGACAACATACCTGGTCTCACTACTGTCTTATTCACCTCTTTCACTCTGTTTTTAGTCTTTCACAAATGAATCATGCCAGTTTTAATGGAAAATGTTTTATGAAACTGCACATTTATAGTAATGTATAATTAAAATCGCGTGTTATTATTTATTCATGCTCTTAATGAAATCACATCGTCTACGATTCACCTTTGTAAAAGTGTTTTAAAAAGTTCAAAGGGTCTGTATAGTTTCACTGATTTCTAAGTCATCGTGGGCGTGACTTGGTGTGTGCTTATGAAGTTTAGATCGAGTGGGAGTGGGCGTTTCCTGGTGACACGAAATAAGGAAGTGAATGAGAAAACCTTGTGTGATTTCCAGATTTACATCCCAAAATGAGTCGCATTTACGATAACACAGCGCTTCAGAATAAACCCGTCCACAACGAAAAGCTCTCTTCAGTCTGGGACCCGTCTCTTTATCAGAGGTAGAGTTATTTTAGGCTCTGTTCTGATGCTGTCAGACTGCAGTTTACTACCGAAGTGAAAGAGTAGCATGAAGCACGTTATGGTTGGTACATAAACATGAACAACTCTGTAAACGTTCCTGCGATGTTTCAGGGGTGCTGGGGTGATTTTGGAGGGGACGTTTCTGGATGTGTCTCGCCACTCAATCACAGACAGCAGCAATAAAAAGGTAAAGAGAAGTTGAGCTAATGTTGGCTATTGAAGTGAATATTTTTAAAAGACATCTTTAAGGGTCCAAACCCTGCAATTTCCATATTTTTGTCATGTGTGTTGACTTCATTTTTGCATGCTCAGTTCCAAAGCTTTCTTTACCCCAAAGTAAGTCAAGTGCGTTTATTGCAAACTTCAGTCTGGCCTTCATGTTTCTCTTAGAGAGCAAAGGTTAAACTTGTGCAGTCTTGTTTTAATATTTTGGATTGAAATCCTTGTCACAGAATCTTACAGACTCACTGTTAAGTAATTTTATTTTTTGAAATCACATTGTACATTTCCTGGCAATATTCAATAAACATGTCAACCAAAAAAACAAAAAAACTTGTGCAGTCTCTTTTTCATTGTAGAGACATGCACTTTCACTTAAACAGTTGCAAGATCCTGCTGTAGGTCCAGTGATGCCATTTTAGGGGTTTTGGAGACTTTTTTGAGCATCTTGCGGACCACTCTCGGGCTGAACTGGCTTGGATGGCCAGACCTGCGCATGTTGACCGTTGTTTAGCAAGTCCTCCACTTGTAGACTATTTTCCAGACAGTGGAATGGCTAATCTTCAGATCTTTACAAATCCCTTACCAGACTCATAATTTGCTAAATCATCTTTCTGAAGTCCTCAGACAGCTCTTTCGATCTCACCGTGGTGTTGATTCACACTTAAACAGTCAGAAGCACACTGAACTCAGTGTCTGAGGTTCAAATAGGGCAAGCCTCCTTCAAAAGACTGAGTAACAATGTGATACACCTGTGTGTGATTTGGGGCATTTTAAGAGGGGAAGAAACTGTGGGTGTGTCCTGATTAATTCCTCAACAGAATTTGCATGTACATTTTACAGAAGATCGTCTTTTTAATCAGTTTTTTTAATACTTTTGTTGCTTGAATATCCCAGTGTTGTTACAGTGGAGATTAAATATCCATATGTTACGAAAACACTCAGACCTTTTACATGACTGTAACATAAGTCTTTATATTATTAACAATGCATTAAAAATAAGTTATTATATCTTAGTTTTGTAAATGTAGTCTGTATGGGGGTTGAATTTTAACAGTATCTCTTTTAAAAATATATATTTTTCCGTGATAGGGGCCCTTTTGAGTGTTTGGTAATACTTACCTTTAATTCTCTAGCTTAAGCTATATAATTTGCTACAGATCTATGCTTATGTAGCCTAGTTTGTGTACTTCGGTGGCTTTGTTTGTTACAAGAAAATAAATTTTTTTTATACAGTTTTTATAGTACTTAACAACAGTGGAATTAACTTTTTTTGTTTTGTGCTTGTATTTTAGGAGCGCTATAATGTATTGTACATCAAGCCCAGTCGAATCCACTGCAGAAAGTATGATGCCAAGGGAAATGAGATTGAGCCCAACTTCAGTGAAACCAAGAAGGTCAATACGGGTTATCTTTTGTCATCGTACAGTAAGTACTTGAATTGCTTAACTAGATTACAAGGAAAGTTATTTTCAGTGCCATGTGTGATAACTCAGGATATGTTTATGAGACACTCAAATATTTTTACTATCTAGATTGTAAATGGGTGTGTCCATCAGGCTCATCTTACCAGGGCTCGCAAAATTTCCCTGGTCGCCCTTCGGGCATGCACTCTTCAGTTATTGGTAGCCCAAAATAAATTTGAGTAACCTGAATATAAAAGAGATTATTTTTAATGTATAATATTGTAAAGGAAACAAAACATCAATGAAAAAATTGTTAAAACACAAATTACAACAACTTAATACATTTATAATCATCAACTCAAATATTTGGTTCTAATTGAACAGAAACAAAATCACTATTAATAACGTGATTGGGTGTGGGCGGGAACCGGGAATCGTAATAACACTATGATAAATTTACACAGAAATATATCTTTTAAATAAATAAATAAATTGTGAACTCGTCCTGTCTCTTTATGATCTCCTCCTGTTTGCTTTGGTGTAGCCGGTTAAGTGAATGGGGTGCTCCACACACCCATAACAGTAGGTGGCGATAGTCCCAATAATGTAAGAGAAGAAGCGGCTTCTTCACGCACTTTTTAGCCGCGAAAAGCATAAACAAAATGGAGATAGACGTGAAAGCTATGCTACAACGCCAACTGTCTGAAAATAATACATCACTTGTGCTCACGGATATTTCTGGGCAGTCTTGAGAATTAGTGATGCTCTGATCGATTGGACGAAGATTGGTATCGGCCGATAATCACATTTTATGACTCGATCGGCACTCGTTAAACTTGGCCGATCTTAGGAACCGATCACAAT
>JBBJLR010047240.1:0-11894 GCA_037577145.1 Brachypetersius gabonensis
TTCATTTAAGAACTGCATTTTGTGTTTACTTGTGTTATCTTTGACTAATAGTTAACAGTTTTTGATGATCAGAAACAGTTTGTGTGACACACATGCAAAAGAATAAGAAATCAGGAAGGGGGCAAATACTTTTTCACACCACTGTATATGTGTGTGTGTGTGTGTGTGTGTGTGTGTGTGTGTGTGTGTGTGTATACATATATGTGTGTGTGTGTGTGTGACCTGATCTGGCAAAATGAGTCACAGTGACCCAAAATTCAAAATTAAATCATTAGAAGGACGGGAATATAAGCTTTAAAACGATATCTTGGTCAAAGCTGTATCTTAAACGGTTGTCAAGTTAGACTCGTTTGAATTCTGGTCTCGCAGCACCATTTTCCAACAGAAAAAACCCATCAAATCGCATTTTAAAGTTTTAAGCAGAGCAGAGCGCAGACTGGACACGCCCACTGAGTTTAAGCTTTAGCTTATTTTCACAATGACATTATACCAAACAGCAATAACACAACACGACACACTTCACTCTAAACAACTTCGATGATGTTGACCCAAAATACAAACGTTAAACCCGATCTTTGTGAGGAGATATATTCTGAAAAAAAACCCAGCTACAACTCAGATTAAATAGCCATTTAAGTACATTTTCGCAATTATTTCTTTGATGAAACTTTGAGAGATTAATTTTGAAGACCTTTTCTTTCACATAAGACCAAAAAAGAAAAATCGATATTTTTGATGTTGTTCAACATAAACAGCCCGTATCTCAATAAATAGAACGCCGACTTCCTCGGGTCACATTCATGTATCATATTTTCTAATATAACACACTTTGCATAATAACTCCACAAACAGTCTACATACCTTTTGCATTATTTGTACACTCTACTTTTTAAAAAATTGTAGATTGTTTTTAGAGGAGGAGTTGCGCATTGAGTCTCGCGGTACTGTGTGACAATAAAGGAATTCAAATCAATTCAATTAAAAAGTCTCAGGTTTTCAGCGTGGTCTCTGACTTTTGGACCATATAGAGCTGAAGAAGTGGATGGTTTTTGGACTGCAGGGCATGTAGCACACAATGCATTTTGGATCTAAAGGTCACCTCAGGTCATCACGCCATTACAGATGAAACGGTGGCACTTTTCTAGAGGTGAGACTGAGAGTCTGTGTTGTTTTAGTGGCCAAAATTTCAACCATTAAAGGCGCTGATCGCCCGAGAATTTTTTATGGACTTTATTTTGGTATTTTAACTGTGTTTTACAGTGTTTATGTGCTGCATTAATGATATAGGAAGTTTAATAGTGGCCTAAAACAGGTAAGAATGAACAATTACATTTTCTGTCTACGTCTTTAATCTGTTTAAAAGAACAGTCTGGACATCCACAGTTTCCCACCACTGACCACAGATGTGGTCGAACAGCCAAGAAGGTTTAAGGGTTAAATGTCTTCAGTCCAGACTGGGAGCGGTGAGGCTAACGTCGCTAACACTAGAAGTCAACGGTCACCCAAATCTTTTAATTTCTAAAACTTATTTGGACCGTTAAACTGCATTTAGCTCTTTATTAAGGTGGATCAGACTCGTGGACGTGGTTTAGGACACAGTATGACTTACTGTGAGCTGTAAAAATGAACTCAATTTCAATAGAAACGATGTGGGTGACTATTGACTTGTGATGTCAGCAGCATTAGTCTCACAACTCTTCAACTAATGACGCAAAATTGATCGACCAGATCTGAGGTCAGTCAAGAACTAAACTGTCCATTTAAAGCGACTGGAAGGTCATAAAGGTCATCAAATGGACCACAGAGTGCAGGATTAAGGACGAGCAGATAGAAATGTGTTCAATTCATCCAATCAGTTGACAGTTAATTGTTTTGTGTTCTTCTGATGTGATGTTCTGATGGGAAAAGGTCAAGGGCCAGCAGGGTCCGGTAACTAAAGAACCCAGAGGTCAGTGGTGGGAATGGGAGTCATTCTTCTGGGATTGGGACGGGACGGGTTTCCCCCAGTTTTTTATGGGATTGGGATGGGAAGGGATTGTTTTGTGGGAGTGAGGCGGGAGGTGCACTCCCGTGTCACCCTCTAATACACAGTTCGCGGGATCGCAAAGTGAAAGTAAAAAAAACGTGCGAATTCAAACACGATTTCAGTATTTCACACAGCGGCTCATCGATGCCCGAAAATGAAATAATTACTCAGCTACGTTTGGGAAAGAATCCAAAAGCACTGAGATATATTCTTCCTTAATTTGATAGCCCGAGGGCAGGGCTGAGATAGATTTTAGTAGCCCGACTGGAAGACACAATAGCCCCGGGATGGCGGGCTAGCGATTTTGCGAGCCCTGCTGTGTTGTGTTTGCATCCCCTGCTGTGTCTTTTCGCTTCATTGTGTTTATTCTATTCCTGTTCCTCAGAACATCTGAGGTTCACTTAATTGTAAACCATCATCACATAACTGCATCAGTACAGGTCATCCGAGGTCATAAACACAAATGAGCAACTCGGCAGTGCTGTGGGTTAATTAGGGCCGAACAGTATATCGTCTGTTCATCGTTATCTCAATGCTGATATCACAGAATATGCAAATGAGCCTCCAATCAGTCACAGTGTTTCTGACAGGGTGACCAATCACAGCTCTAGGTGAGTTACTGGGTGTTCTAATGAATCAAGGTCTTCAGGTAATCCAACAAAAGTCTAATTATCTCTAATTATCTTCCATTAAAGGCACTGATTGCCCGAGGTATTTTTATGGATTTCATTTTGGTGTGTGTTTATGTGCTGCATTAAGGAAAAATGTGCTTTTGTATGATATGGGAACTTCAATAGTGGCCTAAAACAAGTAAGAAAGAACAATTAAATTATTAATCACAATTATTTGTATGACGTTTTACCAGTAAAGGCCTTGTAGTGGGTTTAGAGCTCACTTTTAGATAAACAGTGTAAACCTTTCTCTGTCTACACAGAGAACAGGTTCAGGCTTAACTCCAGTGCTAATAATGATTAATTACTAAAAATCCGCTTTAGTCCAGGATTAGGCCTGATCTGGATCTGGCACAAATTGTCATGTGAGTGTAAAACTGTTTTTAAAAAGAAAAAAACTTCTTGCTCCATCTTCCAGGTCTAGATGTGCCTTCACGACTGGAGAACATCAACTTCATTCTCAACATTTCTCTCGTTTTTTACAGAAGAACCTCAGTGCTCCTCAACCATGGTCTTCAAAACCCAGTATTGGTGTTTTTTTCCCAGTTCTAAGATAAACCACGTGTCCACAATAATCCAGAAATGCCCTTCTAATGAGTCCTGACTCTACAAAAGAGGTTCTTCAATGTTATCCTTTATACCTAGAACTTTGAAAACCCAAATTGTTCTTGTCTAAGAACATTTTACCATTTACTCTATACAGCACCATGAATGAGTTCTGCTACTTACTTTCGTATGGTTTAATGGTTCTTTGCTTGGTTGAACGGGTCTAAAACGGGAAAGGTCTTTGAAGAACCTTTCAAAAATGGTTCTAAAATGGATTCCTCTATTGATACACATCAAAAAAACATTTTAATACTATGCAGAATGCTTTAAATGCCCTAGAACCTTGAATTTATTAAAAGAACCATGATGACCATTTGCATGTTTTAAAAAAAAAAAAAGTTGTATATGGTTCTACACAGCACCAAAAAAGGTCTGTCAATGTCAAATAATGTTTTAGTGCTATTTAGAACCCTGTTGTCTTATATTTTGGTGCTATATAGAACACAAAAGTTTTTTCCCTTTTAGAAGTGGTCAATTTCTTTCTTGAACCCAGAATCTCTGATTTAACTAAAAACATTTGAAGAACCACCAGCAGTGTACACCCCAAGTAAAATGGGTTCTACACAGCACCAAAAATGGATTTAATGAGATGGCAGAACTTGTTTCTTAGCACTAAACAGGCCAGTTTTTAAAGGTTCTTTAAAGACTTGCTCACACCAAGCTAATAAGGAAGAACCACACCTTCGTACTTACTATTGAACCCTGAAGAACCCTTGAAGAACCCTTGAAGAACACTTGAAGAACCAAGAATATATGGTACAGACTGCACTTTTTGTAAAGGTTCATTTACTATTTATAGCCACTGTATTTACTATGAAAGCCTGAGGAACCATTGAAGCTGTGCCATAACTAAAGAACCTGTGAAGAAACATCCAGACTGTACACTCTTAAGTATGAAGGGTTCTAGGTAGCTCCAAAAATACATTCTATGACAGCAAACCTTTTTAGTGCTAAATAGAGGCGTTTTTAAAAAGGATAAATACAAAAACACTTATACCCAGTTCATAAGGAAGAACCATCTGAATGTTCAAATGGTTCTTTGACCATTTATAGCCACCGTCTTTACTAAAAAACCTTGAGGAACCATAGAAGAACACAACCTGCACTTTCTAAGGTTCACAGAACGACTTAGACCAAGTTCACGAGGAAGAACCATTTAAGTGTTCGAATGGTTCTTTGACCACTGTATTAATTAAAGGTAGAGTGGGCACTTTAAGGTTTACAGTGCAGAAGAAACTTTGGACACGATGGACCCGCGAGACCTCCTGAGGTGGGACCACGAGGATCTCCAAGTGAAGCGAGAGGTGAGAGAGAGAGAAGAGCAGGTTCCTCACCTGGTTGGGATCTTCACCCTGAGGTAGCGGTCGATGGCGATCGCCAGCAGTGCGAGGATGGAGCTCTGGGTGAGCACCAGCACGGTGCAGGCCACCAGCAGGCAGCTGTAGAAGTGCGTTTGGAGTCCGATGCTGATGGTGATGGCCAGGGGGATCACCATCGCGCCCACCGCGATGTCCGCCACGGCCAGGGAGACCACGAAGCAGAAGGTGGTGTCCCTCAGAGACCTGCTGATCTTCACAGCCCACACCACCATCACGTTCCCCAGCACGGAGGACACGGCGATCAGAAGCTCCATGCCCATGTAGAGCACCTGGGCAGGGGACAGGGCTTCGGGCATCCTGAGGGGTCCGGCGAGAAGAGAGGGGTTCTCAGAAGAACGTGGAGCTCAGGGAGCTTCTGCAAGAGGTTCCATGACAAAGATCCCAGAAAGAACCTGCTTTATTCGAGTCCAGGAGAGACAAAGAGGCGTCGTCACCTGTCCTCGCCGCGCGCCGCCGCCGCGCGCACAGAAGACGAGAAACGGCGCGTCATGTCCTCGGTCCCCGCTGCACGAGCTTTTCTTTTGTCCTCGCGAGGACCGTCCCACCGCCTCAGCGCCCCTCGCGCGCCTCCCCGCGTGTCGCAGCTCGCTGAGCGCGCAGAGGGCTCGAGCACGGTTGAGCGTGGCGCTCGAGACCTCCATGCGCCTGCAGGGGCGTGGAGCTCACAACCTCCCGCACTGGAGGCATGTCGAATTATCCGCTCCGGCTCGTCTGCGTGGAAAAAAGCACTCGAAAAGATAAAGTACTGCCGTCCCGAGTGGGAGCAGCGCTCCTGCAGGACCACCCCCCCTCACTACTGCTCTTCAGTTATAGTCCAAAACACAAAGCATACAAAATAAATCTACAACCAAAGAGCTCCACTGCTCTTAAAGGGATACATTTAACCCAGAAAAAGGTACTGCCTGCCTCTCCTAGATCAGCCAAAGTGGGAGTGGCGCTCCAGCAGGACCCCGACCATGGCTTATTCACTCTCTCTCTCTCTCTCTCTGATGAGGCAGGTCTCAAACACAAAGGAAACAACGTAAATCTACAACCAAAGGTGCTCTTAAAGGGCTCCTATCCTACATTTAACCCACATGGTTGTTACATACACAGTGCCCAGAAAGGGCACAATCCAAATATACCCTCACCACAACACCCAATGTACACAATACACAATCAAATGTGCACCAGTGCTTTTAAAGGGCCCATATCCAACATTTAAACCCACATGATTACTTGCAGCTCAACACAACACCCAAAAAGGGTTTGCACTCTCCTGGATCAGTTACCACTGTCCCAAGTAGGAGTGGTAAAACCTTTGGGTTACTTTTCCTTTAAGGTTGAATGTATGTGTTCAAAGTAGGCTGTTAATAAACATAAAACATAAAAGACTTTTCCCTTAAAAGTCTTGGCATTTCAATTCCAATTATACCATGGAGGATGTGTGAGTGTGAAGAACCACTTTAATGGTTTAAAGAACCTTCACATGGCACGAAGGCTCTTTAAACTGCAAAATGCAAAAGCAGCATGTGTTCATTTTCTTTGTCATGTCATGAGAACCACCTGTTTTGCATATTTCAGCACCTTCAGCCTGGGGCAGCCGATCGAAAAAAGGGCTTGTTTATATCAGTCTTAAAGACACATTATTTGAAGCGGCCCATTTAGTGCTGCATATTATCTGAATCTGAAGTTTTTGTCCAACAAAGTGACATTCAGAATAACTAATGATCAAACACCTGATGAGTTTAGACTCTCAGAACAGATTGAGACTCTCAGGCTCTCAGCAGCTTCTCCAGTGGCATCAGAACTGTGGCGGTAAACAGATGTGAGATGTTTAGGTTCCTCAGTGATCAGACAGTTCTGTATCACTGTTCATCCCTCGACTGAGCACTCCAGGGACCTGAATCAGCGTCAGCAGATGCCCTGTGTGTATGTTTGTGTGTGGTTGGGGCACAAAGATGTGGAAGATATCTCCAAGCTTTTTCAGTAGAAGACTGAACAGCCCTCTAACAGCCCTGGGGGTCCTTCCACGTCTCTTGGTTGAGCGCTCAGTTGCAATCAGGGCGATTTGTGGGCTCTTCTGTCCAAAACCCGTCAATCACACACAGAACTGAAGGTCTGTGTGCATAGAAATGAGGGAGAGCCTGACTGGTGTCGCCACTCGGGGGTCTGCAGAAATTTCCTCTTGCTTCAACAGAACAGACTGAGTTCAGCATGCAGACGCCAAACTGGAGGCCGATCCCATTCATTTCACGCAGAGTCTCTTGATTTTTACATTTATAACCATAGCATTAATACATACATACATGATCCTTAATTGTTTGCAGTACTGGATAGATGTTTGAGGTTTCTGCTCAGGGTTTCTTTTGTAGAAGGTTTCTGCACTCAGACACATCAAACTCCACAGTTCAGTAGATCTCCAGGAGACGTTTCCAACGAGCCCTCATTTGTATTTTTAGCCGCAGTAGATCAGGGGTTAGTCCCTGAAAACCGCTCACCTCACCGCAGTGTCCCAATACTTTTGTCCAACGAGTTGCAGATCTCGACTGGGAATTGAAATTAAAAGAAGCAAATACAGGTTTAATGCATTAATCTCAGTTTAAAATGAAATGAAAGTGCTCTGGGAGCAGATTTGGGGGCAGATTAGAGTTTACACTGTAAACATAAGCAGTTTTTTAACCAAAACACAACAACGCGGTTTTTCACTGTACACGGGTGCTCTTGGAACGTAACTGTATATATTTATTTTATAAATGTTAATGTATCTGCATCTGAATGGGCAGATACCGCTGCACCCCTGGTGTTCTGCACATGTTCTCACGGCCGTCCAGCTCTGGGTGAGTCCTTCAGTAACCCCTGCTGTTGGTGACCTTCATGCTTTGAAGTGTCGTGATGCTAAAATTCTTCCAGATTTGGCTTATCAATAAAGTCAGACGTCAGACTGTACTAATGTTTGCTGCAGCCGTTCTGTGCATTTCTTCATTGCACTAATGGTAACTGAAAATATCGTAAACCGCCTTTTTATACTACAGGGTCTGTTTTGCTGTGACTCAATGTGTAATATTATGAAGTGAAATATTTCTGCTGCCAATTCTGTGTCTGTGATCTTATTGTCTTTTCATTTTTGTCTGTGTTACACTTATTTTCCCAACACGTTTTTATTTAGATAGTAAGATTTCTAGATGTATGTAGCACCATTAAGAGTGAGAAACCAGTTTTTTTGTTCACTGTGGAGTTACTATAAAGCCCTCCATGTCTAGCAAAAATGCAAGTCTCTTTTTGTAAATAAGCTCTGGATCTACACAGTCTTTGTTTATTTCATGCTTTCTTGTGGGATTACGGTGGATCAGACTTGTGGACGTGTATTGACTGACTTCCTGTGGGGGTGTCGCCTGTGGCTCTGAAGTTCAGTTCATTTTTCCAAATATACAAAGCCATTTGAAAACACTGCATGATGATCCATCCAATCGGAACGGAGCTTTTTCATTGTATTGTTCCTTATCCCGTGCACCTTTTTGCAGTAATGATCTCACTCATGGGGTAAAACTAGTCACCCTGGAAGGTTTACACCCTGTTCACACTACACTGATATATTACATTTACATTTACGGCATTTATCAGACGCTTTTATCCAAAGTCACTTCCATTCCCCAACTACAGGGGGCAGTCTTCCTGGAGCAGCTTAGGGTTAAGGGTCTTGCTCAGGGACCCAGTGGCGGTGTGCTGAAATTGGGATTCAAACCCATGACCTCTTGGTCTAGAGGCCTGTAGTGTTTGTGTTGAAACATGATTCTTTACTGTTGCTTTATGTTGCACCATGATCTACATAATGTGTAACGTCTCATCACATTATGTCCATGTTCACAGCTTCTGATGACAGTAATGTAACCAGAAACCTTGAGTTCTCCTGGACCAGAGCTGAGGTTGGAGTTCCTCCATGTGCTCCTGCAGGCCTGAGCCCAGCAGCAGCTTCAGCATCACCATGTATGTTTTGGATGGAGCTCCAGATGGAACCCGGCTCTCTCACACTTACATAACAGCCTGTGAGGTACCAGAACACCAGCTGACTCAAAACCGTCACAGATGGAAGTACAGCAAAACCTAAACAAACACGGTTAGAGGACACCCGGGATCTGCAGCTCGCAAAGTGCTCGTCTGTGTCCTTCAGGATCAGCCCTGGGAGATGCATAGCTGGTGCTACCGGGCGCGTCCCCAGGTTGCGGATATGAGAACAGCCTCCAGATATGGAGGTTAGCTGCGAATAGGACTCTGGCATAATAAGCAACTGCGGACAATCAGTGGCAACACTATCAGTGCGTGGAGGATCATGGTCTTAGCACCCGTGTTCTAAGCCACAGAAGCCACAGACTGTGTTGTGTCAGGGCGAGTCGATCTCGCCTTAAAGGGATTTGCCAGGCAGGGAACACTTGGGTGTGCACTGCCTAGGGGCCACAGCCAGGGGTCACTTCTCCATTGTTGGGAGTATTCTGCCATGGATCAGCGAAGTACCAGTGAGGAAGGGTCTAGATTCCACAACCAGATCTGACAACACACCATCCTGTTTTCTCTGTGGCAGGACAAAGTCACCAACAAGGAAGTCCTCCAACGTTCCGGCCTCTGCTGTATTGAAAAGGAGATTCTCCACCACCAACTTCACTGGACATGTCCAAAGCAAGGACGATGGCCGAATGCCCATGGTGCTTTTGTAAGGTGAGCTTGACAAGGGCCAACGACCATGGGGTGGACCAAAGAAGAGGTTCTGAGAAGAGGTTTGAGATCCCTGTAGACTTCCTCCCAGTTGCTGAAGACCGGACCATGTGGAGAACTGCCATCTCCAAGGCATTCAAGAGAGGCAAAAGACGGGAAAAAGAAGAAAAACGAAGTAGAAGGAAACTTGTCCTGAAAGCAATCCTGGAAGAGGACACCATCCAATGTCCAAACAGTGACAGGAAAATCAGAATCAGAATCATAATTTGAAGACCCACAAAAACTAGTATGGCATTATCCTCGATTCGAGTGAAGCGGACAGACAGACGGCCAGCAGGCAGGGTGATGCCCTTATTAGTCGGGTAAATGGCATTTTAGAAGAAATGTCAGTGATCACCAGCCCAGCACATGGAGCTCTGAGTGTCTGCAGAGTGTGGCTCTAATCTGCTGCTCCTGGTCCTCCTCTGAATCAGATGCACACACGACTGAACGATTAAATGTTTTTATATCAGTTTGGAAGAGAGCAATCTTTAAATCGCAAGAGCTGCAGCCTTTATTATTCCATTCCTTTAAATTATTTAGAATTCACTGAGTAATTCTAGCCCATATTATGCATGCGTCGTTCAAAGTTTAATGTGGGAAGTGGTGGGAAATATATATATTAGCCCAATTAACCCACAATGACACAAAAACAACTTAAGAATCAGAAAACCTTATTGATTCCAGAGCAAATTGCTTAAGAAAAAAATCAGAAAATAGCTTGATCAGAAAAATCTGGGTGAATCAGAACTGAAACCTTCTTTTATCAGTGTGACTGGGCGGAGCTAAGTGCCTGTAGATATTGGTGACATCACAAGTACTTAAAGAGCTTGTTTTTGCAGATTAGTGTGCATATATAGATTGTGATTGTATTGAGCCTTTAGCAATATTTATATACTTGAAACAATATTTAGATAAAATAATGAAGTGAAAATGTGCTGTTTTTGTTGATATGGCCCCTTTAAAGGACAGCAGCATCACCACAAAAAAACAGGCCTTCACCTGCATTTATAGAAAAGAATAAAAAAATAAATCTCAGACACAAGATTGGTCCGAAATACTCCTTATGACTTCATGTAACTGGGCGGAGCTAGGCTGCTGTAGGTATTTGTGACATCACAAACACAGATGAATTCAAAAGGGCCTTTAGGAATGTTAACATACTAGATAGAAAAAAAAGTGTTTTGTTGATATGGGGCCTTAAAAGAACACCCTCACCTTCATCTGATCATTAGAGTATCACAGATTGCTTTAGTAATGAGACGCATTCCTCAACAACATATCAGCCCTGGGCCTTCATTTCTAGAGGACAATCAGATGAAACGGATCAGAAATTGATTAGAAAAATCTGAAAAATCACAATTATTTGTTCACCCCAAAGAGTTCAGCTGTAGGTGAGTCAGGTGTGGTGGATCTGGTTTGGATCTGACATCTGCAGGTAGGAAGATCTCCAGGATGAGGCCTGGTGATCACAGAGGAACCCTGAGAGGAACGGTTCTGCAGTGAGCATCTCCAAGACGTTGAGAACATTATGGCGAACTAAGCAGAACGATGCTGACTGGATGTTGATGACTGCCATACGGTGCAACTAGAGGGAGATAGTGGCCTACAGATCTTATGGGTTAAGTTCGATTTGAGCAGATGTTCTCCAGAAGGTCCCCAAAGCCACTGTTGGCTGAAGGTAACACATTAACCAGGGCTTCATGGACGCTGCTCAGAAACAGTTCAGGTTTCACCTCATGTCCTCATTCCTCCTGTGATGTGTGCTGTGATGTTTGCATGCGGGCTGGCAGAAGATAACAAGATAATTATTTTTGGGGAGAACAATAATAGGAGCACATCAGTGGCGGCTTGATTTTCTTCACCTTCATGTTCTGCTTTTGCCGCCCCACGTTTTGATGTATCTTCTCTCTCCTGCTCTTCCCTCAATCTCCTCATAGTTAGTGTTAAATCACTCCAAAATATAAAAAGTATTTTATTGTGCGTATCTTACCTTTTGCGCATTGTGCATAATTAACCTCTTTCTCACCTTATAAATTAATTCTACCCTCCTGGTCTGCTTGGTGAAGTTGTTAATCACTCTGTCAGACCAGCAGGGATGTTTTCCAAGGATTTCTCCAGTTCCAACTTGGCTGGATAGAGGTGGAGATCGATAGCAAGGGGTCAAGCTAACTAAGCTAACAAGCTAATTGCCTTTCCTTCTGTGCACTCACAGACAAATAATAAAATATAAAAGAAAAAGAAATATTATTAAAAATAGTAGTGAATAATATGTTATGTGTTTGGTTATGTATGAAGCTTTAGTCTCACACTCAAGGTCAGAGTACATAAAACAGAAAAAAGACTCTTCTTTAGGAGAAGAGTCGGAGAAGAGCCTTATGAATTTTCTTTTCAGCTCTCTGCACACATGACCAGTGTTGGGCACGTACCTTTAAAAAAGTAATTAGTTACAGTTACTAGTTACTTCTCACAAATAGTAACTGA
>JBBJLR010047250.1:0-11894 GCA_037577145.1 Brachypetersius gabonensis
ACACACACACACACACACACACACACACACACACACACACACACACACACACACACACACACACACACAGTAATAACAGATGCATTATATAGACATATGTATCAATATGTAAAAATAATATTTGCCATATATTTGAAAAGTAGTGGAAACATTCCAAATCTCTCAAGCTCCATCCTTCCAAATCCCTGTACATCAACTTTTAATCTGAGTTTTACAAGCAAACACAAACAGTAGTATTTTGACATAGTAAGGACATTCCACTGACTTGTGTAACACTGTGTTAATAATTCTACACCTACACATAAACCTGACCCTGACCTCAACCTCAGAAACCGAAAGGATCTTTCTGCTCTTTCAGTTTCTCCAAAAAAAGATGAATTTGTGGTGAAAAATGACAGGATCCCTTATTAGAACCAGCAAAAGAGATAAATACAGGCAAAGGTTTGTGTGTGGGGGGGGGAGCAGCGTCTTCATGGTTTTCTTTCTATTCTCCATGTGTATGTTGTTGAGGCTGTGATGTTGTTCTGTTACATGTTGATGTGGGTGTGTGTGTGTGTGTGTGTTCCTCTTCAGTGTTTCTCTGACACTAACAGCCCTCTCCACTTTCTGAATCTAATCAAACATACCATCTGCTAATTATGCTAATTAAACATAAAGATAATTCAGTCAGTCAGAACAACACCAGTCCCCCACCATCTCTCTACCTCTCTCTACCTGTCTCTCTCTCTACCTCTGTCTCTCTCATGTTTCTATTTATCTCTCTATATTTCTCTCCTTATACATTCCTGTGTGACTTCCACGCCAAAAGAGTCATCATGATGCCTACAGATATTCAGCTGACCTGCCGTAACTGTGGAGAGTGCGCATAAAAAGCGCTTAATGTCCCCAAGGTGGAACGCCCTCCCTGAACATCTGAGAATAACACAAGGATTATTAACTCTTCTTAATTTATTTTATCTAGTCTTTAATTTTTATTTCTTAATAACTTCTGCAAAGTGACCTTGAGTGTTGTGAAAGGCGCTTATAAATAAAATGTATTACTATCTCTCTTTATCTTTCTCTGTGTCTCTCTCTTTAACTTTCTCTTTATCTTTCCCCTCTTGCTCTTTGTCTTTTTTTCTCTCCTTATACCTCTCTCTTTATCTCTCTTTACCTCCCCCTCTTTATATTTATTTCTCCTTACCTCCACCTCTCTCTCTTTATATCTCTCTTTAACTTCCCCCTCTCTCTTTCTCTGTGCCTCACTCTTCTTTTTCTCTGCCTCTTTCCTCTTTTTACTTCTTTCTCTCTCTTTTCTTTACCTCTCTCTCTCTCCTCTCTTTCATCCTTCCCCCTCTCACTCCTTTCTGTTTACATCTCTCCATGTTTCTTTAACTAAAAACCTTTTCTTATGTACTATTTTATAAAACACATTTAATACATATAATAATTTTTAAGCAATATATTGAAACAAACACACCATTCATGGCCATGCGGAGTAGAGCAACAATAGACAATAGATTCCAATATACTCTAGATCTACCACCCTGCCCCCCCAACACACACATTCACACATTCCCCTCAGAGTGTGACTCAGAGTGTTTTTTAGCCAGATGTGACTTGGGGGGATTTCCCCACGGGACACAGTGAAGCCAGCATACTTTTTTTTCCTTTTTTTGCCATCGATTCTTTCCCTTTAAGTGGTATTCACTGTGCTAATCTACACTTATAAATCTGGGTGACTATTGATCAGAATGCATGTAATAAAGCCTCTTTTTTCTCCTTCCCCATCCAGTGTGCAAAATAAGCATTATTCCAATGCTAGGAAAACATAATCTAACATCGATAGAGTGGTGGTAATTATACTAACACCATCGAACGCCAGGCTTTTGGACGCATAATCAAAGTTATAAGCAGGACTTATAGTGTCGCATCCCATTCCCCCCGGGGGGAGGGGGGGGGGGGTTGTGGGCCAGAGTGGAGTGTGGATGTTGGTGGTTTGGAGAGAAGCTTTGTGGGGAGGTGTGGGCGGGGGTGTTTGGATGGAGAGGTTTGGGGGAATTGTGAGGAGATATTTGGGAGAGGGGTTTGGGAGGTGAAGTTTGGGGAGTTAGGGGGATTTGGGAGGGGACGTTTGGGGGGTTTGGGGGATTTGGGAGGGGATGTTTGGTGGGTTTTGGCAGGTTTGAGAGGAGGGTTTTGGGGGAGAGGTTTTGGGTGTGTTTGGGAAGGTATGTTTAGGAGAGGTGCCCAGGATGAGCTTTTGGCCCGTTTATAGAAGAAACGGAAAACAAATGTAAGAAAACAAATGTAACTGGCTTGTTTTCAATATTTTATAGTCTGTAGTAACATATTCAGCCACAGTATTATTACTATTCAAGTGTCAAACTACTGGTTTTGAAGAGACAAATCAGGTCTGTCTTTACTGACTGACATTCACCTTGTGTTGATCATAAAAAAGTGTTACTCAGTTCTTCAACTTCACACAGCCTTCTGGTTTTCATATTACACAACTTAATTCTTCAACAGGATAATGATCCCAAGTGCCCTTCAAAATGAAACTTACATTACAAAATTGAAATTACATCCATTCCAAAGAAAAGCCAAACGTTTCAGAAATGATTTCTTGGCTTCTCCAGTCTCCAGATCAACCTGCAGTGATGAGCTGGACCCACAAGTTCAATTTGAGCATCCGGCTAATGAGTCAGAGGTGCTTGCTGTTTGAAAAGGTGACAAGAGGATTTGGACAAAAGTTCTTTCAAAAATAGCCGAAAAGAAAGCAGTGAATCTGAGCTGGGGTAAATAAAGCAAGGGGTTACTATCCCCTATTTACGACACTCAATTTATAATGTTTTCTCGGCCTGTACATCACCAACATCATCAACATTAATTCAATGATATTGTTACTGGCCTGGAATTTTATTTAAATGAACATTGTTATGTAGCTTTTACATAAAACTCAATTTCTCTCATTTTTAGTTTCTGTTAAGGCTAAAGGCATGAAATTGAACTTCTTATATATGTGTTTTATTTTCTGTGTGTGCGTGTGTATGTGTGTGCGTGCGTGCGTGTGTGTCTGTGTGTGTGTGTGCGTGTGTATGTGTGTGTGTGTGTGCGTGCGTGCGTGTGTGTCTGTGTGTGTGTGTGTGTGTATGTGTGTGTGTGTGTGTGTGTGCGCGCGTGCGTGTGTTTTTGTGTGTGTCTGTGTGTGTGTGTGTGTGTGTGTGTGTGTGTGTGTGTGTAGCGGGCAGATGTGATGTGGCCGAAGTGACTAACAGACCAGGCAGACAGGGATAAAGCCCTGAAGCCTCACAATCTTTTAATAAGAGACAGAACAGGACAAGCTTTCGAGTGGTATGATAAACATTTATCCCTATAATACTGCACTGACACGAAGCCAAAACACACATACACGCACACACACACACACACACACACACACACTCACACAGCATAGCCTGAGACAGACATAGCATTGCGATTACAAATTACAAATCACAATCACTCACAAACAGTTCATGTTTAAAAACAAAAACAACCGTGGAGTCGTACTGAGGTCTCAAGGTCCCCACGAGGTTCTTTAACTCTTCAGTGTGTAGCCTGACATGGTTGCACAACCTTAGTACTTTCTGTTAAAGCAAACCATCACACTAGTGTGTTTTGTAACATTCAACACTGAACATTCAAACGTATTCTGACTGCTGATCAACACTGCAGACTATTGGAGATTCAGGATTACAGTTGATATGCTTTAAACTCAAAATTTGTATGTGTAAATGAATCCGATGGATGATCCATATTAGCTATACTAACCCCGGGCTGTGCACAAGCTGGTGCACCAACGGATGTGCACAACACACACAATGAAGAAAGGAGCCCGGTCTTGATATACAATGTAATCAAAGTATGTGTGGCGATCACGCTTTAGGGCTTTTTTTTATGGTAGGACAACGCTTCACTTTTTTCGTGACTGGGGGTCAGTAGGAGAGAATGAATTCGTTGATTGCTTATCGTTTTTGCTTGCAAAGCAGTTGAAACATGTTGAAATTCCATGAGATGGGGAAAGTCCCCAACCTTAACCCTAACCTTAACCCTAAGCCTAACAGTAACAGTCACCAGTTACCGCAGATACTGGTCGTGTAATGCACTGGGCATTAAAATATACAGGGTAATGAAGCTTTGTCCTAGCATGAAAAAAAGCCTAAAGGTTGGACGAAACACACAATTAAAGTTTGATGTTGTAATATTAGTCATTACATTTTGTGTGACACGTGGCAAAGTAACGCCAGTAACACCACACCTTTATAAACCATCCTTATCGAGTGTTTATCTTCTCCTTTATTCATTCATGACTCCTATGGCACTGTAACCATAGCACCCACAGCTTGTGCTGTTGTACATCAAACCTGGTCATCAAGTCAAATGAATCAAGGTTTCGTTAGTCAAGGTGAACCTTATCTCATGGATGAGGAGATGTTTAGCTGCTCTGCATTCAGGTCGTGCAACTGGAGTGAATACAGGAATAATTCACAAAATAATGGATTGGTCATTTTAGTGGAGAACACTGGCACCAAAGGAAAAAACTCATGCAGCTATGGGTAGAACTGTCAAAAATGTCCCTATTAAAGGTTTAAACCTGTACATTTGAAATGTGTGGCTCATGTAAAAGAGGTCAAGAGGGTCAAAGTCAGATCATAATAAAATATCTCCTCTAGGCTGGCAGCATCTGCCAGGCTGTAGGAACAAGGGCACAGGGGTGGAAACTCCTCTAACACACACACTTCCATGACTAACACCATGTTAGTTTCACTGCTTTGTTCAGAATGATCCACCAGAAAAATATCTGAGCAGCAGCGGCCCTGTTATAAATAAATTGAATTGTTATGTACAAGGTAAGTGTTTCTAAGAAAGGGGCCAGTGGGGATGTATGAGGTGGGTGTTTCCAATAATATGGCCAATAAGTGGAAGAACAATCCTGGTGTTTCTTATAAAATGAGAAGTGCATTATTCCCTACATAAAGATTTTAGCACGTAGACCTCTTCTCTGGTTCTCACAGTCCTGAAACTTGAATGTTTCCTCAAATTGTAATTTGCTTTAGATAAAAGAGCCTGCCAAATGAATGTTACATGATGTATATAATGTTAGTGATTGGACAGACAAGGCAGGTTTTTCCAGTAAAGTGCCCAGTGAGTGTGGAATCAAAACTAAGAAAGTGGCAAGGAAGCACAATATGTGTCTTTCTAAATAAAGTTTCTAAATAAGGAATCTGATTCTAATAAAGTGGCCAGTGATTGGAGGCAAATAATAGGTGTTTCTAGGAAAGTGGCCACTGGCCAATGAGTGAAAACACAAGTGTTTGTTTCTAATAAAGTGGGCAGTGAGTGATTGTTGTAGAGGTATGTTATTGTTGTATACAGTCTAGTTGTGTGTAAAGATCCTCTTTTACTGTTCTGACTCATTTTGTCTAATTTTGGTCTCAAATTAAATGGAACAGTTAGAAGTGTTGATGCACTGCTGTTGATAAAGAACTGAAAAGGAAAATAAATGTACCCCTATCACTAATTGTGAAATTACATAACCGCCATTATATTGTATCGCAAATGGCTATGATAACTCTGTTCTTGTAAGAGAACTGTAATATTTGCTAGTTTATATCTATTTTTGTGCTCGTGATACATTTTGCTTTATGAGTAGCAAGTGACTGCATGTATTTCTCAACGGGCTTTTTCGTTTGTCTCACTGAGGCCTGGATGAATTCAGCAGACTATTTTTTAGGTACTTGAGAACATTTTGTGGGCAGGACCATGTGTTGAGTATGGAGAGATGTCTACCCTCATGAGTAAACATAAGAGTTGAACCGACATGAAGCTGTTCCAACTGACCTTTTGCTCCTAAACCACCCGCATGGGGTGATGGATTTCTGTGTTTTCTTTGAGTGTGGTTGCTTGGAGGTCAGTCAGTGGTACAGTCATGCTGTGGAACATTGTGTTTGTGTGATTTTACCTATTGTGTGGGACCCAAAATCTCCCTTAGATGATGAAAACATGAACATATTATGTGCAATATATTATTATGTACAACATTCTTACTGTGTGAAATATCACTACTTCTGTCCAAATTACTTTTCTGCTACTGATCTCTATTATGTGCAATAATAGACTCAGTATAGAAACAACTCCAAACCACAACTTGTGTTTTTTATTTATTAACCCTGATAGTCTGGAGTAAGCACACCACAATGGAAACAATGGGAAATTCTTTCTCTGCATTCAACCCATTCACTCCGGTTTTACTAACCACAGTGTGTGTATACAACGTATATGTTGTGTATACAACGTCTTGTATTTTGCTCAGACAATTTTTTTATTTTTTTATATTGACTTTCATTTTAACTTCATATTTATGTTGTTCTATGTGTGAAGTTCTTTCCCCCGAGACCGCTAAAGTTTTCTGATTCTGATTCTCGTTATACTGTTTTTTTAAGTTTTTATACTAATGAACTATGCAACATATACTGATCAGCCACAGTATTGGCCCATGGCTGAGGCTCTGAGGGCCAGACTGTGATGACTGGATGACTGATATCTAAAACAACATTTCTTGTGGGGAATTCCTGGTATGCAGTGGGCAGTACCCACTAAAATGGACAAAGGAAGGGCAATGTGTGAACGAGTGACAAAGTACCCAAGACTCATCGATGCTCATGAGAAGGAAGGCCAGGCCTTCTGGTCTGAACCCACAGAAAAGGTGCTGTAACACAAACTGCTTAAAAAGTTCATGCTACTCTGATAGAAAAGGGTCAGAACAGACAGTGCAGTGGTCCCTACTGCACATGGGGCTGAGTAGCTGCAGACTGGTCAGAATGCCCATGCTGACCCCATCAACCAACGAAACCTCCTACAATTTACATTAGAACTGGAATATTTTGGAAGAATGTGTTTAATCTGATTAATCATGCTTTCTTCTACATCATGTGGACGGTTGTGTGTGTGTGTGTGTGTTGCTTACCTGGTGAAGAGATGCACTATGGGTAGAGCACGAGGTGACAGAGGCAGTGTGATGTTCTGGGTGATGACTTGCATAAGTCCTGCATTCATGTAGACATTACTCTGACGCTGTTCACTAATGGCAGTTTTCATTTTCTGCAGGATGATGCCCCCCACACTGCAAACACTGTTCAGGGACCATGTGAGGAATATCACAAGGTGGCTTTCAATCCCCTAAATCTCAACCTGAGCTTTTGCAGAATGTGCTGGACAAACTAATCTGACCCATGGAGGCTAAACCTGACAACCTACAGGACTTAAAGGATCTGCCACTGGAGAGCTACAGAACCTTTAGAGGTCAGGTCCAGGCTTGCAATGAAGAACAACTCTAATGATAAAACAGATATTTGCACT
Source organism: Brachypetersius gabonensis (assembly GCA_037577145.1). Lineage (NCBI taxonomy): Eukaryota > Metazoa > Chordata > Actinopteri > Characiformes > Alestidae > Brachypetersius > Brachypetersius gabonensis. The sequence goes on from JBBJLR010047250.1 coordinate 7,381, forward strand.
GGACTGTAGAGACAATAAAAATGCTAAAAATAAAATCTTACAGTTTTTAGCAGACATCATGAGGGTCAAATTCAAAGTATAATAAAGTATCTTCTCATTAGAATCTGAAATATGGCCTCAGTGAACTAAGAGTAAATAATCTAACTGGAAGTATTTGAGGACATAAACACCATGAGGAACCTGAGAGGGTTAACCCTGTCAGTCGAAGGCACAGGATGAGAATTAATTTTTTACGTTTTGGGGTGATTCTCCTGCAGTGGAGCCAAATGGTAGCACCCCAAAAACATCTGCCAGGCTGCAGGGTGCCAAGGTGTCTCCATGGAGCAGGGCAGGGGTACAGGGGAGAGAGGCTAAGCATTCTGCCCCAGAGGCAGGGTCCTGGTGGGGTGTGAACGTCACCTCTGCTGCCTCTCCATCTGTTTTCACTGCAGAACTTACTGGGGGTCCCTCAGCAAAGACACTTAGAGAAGTTTCTGCACAACATTATTTGAAGGGCACTTCAGAATACACTGATCCTGTAGTTAAGGGCAAGCATTATCAAACTCAGATCTTTTGAAGCTTTTCAATAGGAAGTCCAACCACAGCAACCTCATAAGCAGGTCTCAATTACAAATTTCACTTGAATATGAGAGGCATATGATGTGTTTACTCCTAGTTATAGTACACTATACATATAATGTTTGAGCCATGTTGTCGTCCTGCTGGAATTCTCTACTCTCGACATCTACTTTCCTGCCATGTGTAACTCAGACCTACATCTAGCATGCTGCCTCCACCTTATTACTTAATGCTTCAGCAAATAAGGGACTTGAGATTGTGGCTGCAGATTTTGGCAGGAAGTAAATTTCTCAGAAAAGTAGATCTCCTGAAATAGGCTTGGTCACCACTGATGAAGTGAATATGAATGGATAGTTGGTTGGTTGGTTGGTTGGTTGGTTGAATGGTTTGATGGTCGTTTGGTCAGTTGTTTGGTTGGTTAATTGGTTGGTTCAGTGCATTCCTTGCGTAGTTTCCAGAAATATTGTCCTACTTTGTATAGCATAATGTACAGGGGTCTTTATTGAGGTTGTTGCAGACTGTAGCTGGAGCTATACTTCTTGGGAAGGGAGATCACAAACCAGGGTTGGTGAAAACTGATATGAGGGGTGGATGGCTGGCAGTAGGGTTTCTTGGAGCCAATGGAATTATATCCTACTTTGAATAGTACTTAAGTGAGGTTGTTTATGGTAGTATATCTCTTATTCTAGTGTATAAGAGTTTTTTCTGAGATGATTTATGGACAAATGCCTACCCCAGCCACTGGAGATACCCAAGTCAGTTGATTCTTTAGTGCTCAAGCCTGGATAAATGGAAGGGTATCTGAGATCTTATGCCACATAAAATATACAGATCATAAGCCATACTAAATCAGTCGAGGTCCAAGTTAGCACCAGTACTGTCGGCCAGCAAGGTGCTGGTGGAAACTATGCTCCTTTTGGGCAAAGCAGAAGAAGAGATGGAAATAGTGTAAAAGAATGTTTACAGGGACTGTTTATGGACTAAGATTGCCTTTTCTCACCTATAGTTGTTCACTGGCTAAAATCTCATTTTGTATATTTAAGACGTCTGTTGAAATTGGTGAGGAATTACTATCTACATAATCCAACTAAGGTTGCTTATAGCCTAACATCTTTAATTCTGTTGGGTTATGTCCTGTACTAGGATTTAGGAGTCTTTACTGAGGATGTTATTGGACTAATATTTGAAGTGAAATTAATTTTTTCTACCATAGTGTTCTTCTGTTCTAATATATATAAGCATTTCATCATGAACACTTATGGACTAATATCACCCATTCTGATGTATTGGAGAATTTATTTAAGTTGCTTATGGACTAAACTCCCTTCTGTAGTGTACAAGTGAAGACTGTGTACAGTAAACCCACACTATAAAAATAGGGTGAAACAAAAATCATGCCAAAGATTGAACCTTTTTTTACATTTAAGTGTAGCAGGAGCTTTCGATCTGGGACATAAAGATGTCAAAAGCTGTGGCCAAAACTAAAAATATGGCCATGATATCATGGTGACATGAGCATGAACACTTCTTGGAAACTAAGTTTCAAAACGGCATCCTGAAAAAAGAAAGGGAAGGTGGACAAGAATGAAGACTCCTCGCATCCACACACACACACACACAGACACACACATACTTGTACAGTTGCACGCACTGTTACAGTAAGTCTGTCCCACGCTGGTGAGAAATAGCATTCAGTTAGAGAGAGAGAGCGAGCTAAATATACTTTCTGAACACTCATCAATAGGGGGGTGTGGTGTAGGGGGTAATGTGGACCATGCGTGTGTGTGATGTGTCACCAAGGCTCAGCACAGCTTGGGGGCAAAGACAAACAGGAGGGGGTACACACACACACACACACACACACACACACACACACACACACACACACACACACACACACACACACACACAAACAAACTCACAAGAGCCCCCAAACAGTGTGTGCTATTTATAAAGTTTTAAATATATTTTACCAGCAAGTTCATTTGCCCACAAAGAGAAGGGCATTTATTTGCACCTTGATTTGCAGAATCACACTTGCTTAAATTTTTTCAACAGTGCCAGGCTGTAAACACTACACACACTGCAGATTAATACTGGATTTAAATGGTTCAGCAGTTATTATTGTCGGGCTGTAAAAACTACACTAGATTAAAACTACACACACACAAGATTCATACTGGATTACAACCACTGCAGATTCATACTGGATTAAAAGCACTCCACAGTTATTACTGTCAGACTGTAAAAAAACTATAAACACTGCAGATTCATACTGGAATAAAATTACCCCAAAAGTACCACCACCAGACTTTAAAAACTACACACTACAGATGCATACTGGATTAAAATCACTCCATCACTCTCAGGCTGTAAACATTACACACACGGGAGAATCATAGTGGATTCAAATCACAATTACTCCTCTGAAAAAGTGCATGTACTGCAAATTCCGAATGGATTCAAAATAAAGCATAGTTTTTTACTTTCAAACTGTAAAACCACACACTGTATATTCATCCTGAATTAAAATCCAAACACAGCTGGTTGAGGTCCTGGAGCTTTGAAGAGCATGAGAATGGGGGAAGAAAGTGGATCAGATTAAAGCTGAAATAAAACTCTGCAGGTGACTGAGCTCATTAACACCCACTTACTACACACACACATTTAGAAATAAACCCTTCTATTCTACATCATTCTACATTAAAGTGATCATTTTTTACATAACATTCCCCCCAACCTCAAATGAACCAGTCAAGACATGTTTGATGTCTGAGATGTTTGGTTTTACATTGGAACTATTACTGTAGCTGATAAATAATGGGAACTCATACCTTACCAATTAGCATGGGGCTCCATAGCAAATTCATCACTAATAACTGCTATTAACAGCGGCCAATTTGACTGTTAAGAAATGCAATATGCTTTCATTGATGTTTATTTCTAACAGTGAATCAGACAGTGAACCTATACAAATGAGCCTATTAGAGATTACTGAACTCCATGTGGTCTGAGGCAACTGTGTGGAAAGATTTATGGTCAAACCATTACTGTCCATGAACGTCTCCTAACATTTGCAGCTCTTTGTCTCTTCTTTGAAGGCCTTCATTTCACCCCCTTTTCTCTCCTCCATCCTGATTCACCCACTTTTATTGGGCTGCTGCAGCACCGACGACCACTTCCCCCCTCAGCGCCAGCAAAACAAACCCAGAGAGTCAGTCTGAGTGTGTGTGTGTGTGTGTGTGTGTGTGTGGAGCCCACAGATCTAGTTCACTCTTGGCCAGGGACTTTCCAGGCCAAACCTCATCCAGAAAGAGTCAGCTGTTCTGAGGGAAGTGTGCATGTGTGTGTGTGTGTGTATGTGTGCTTGTAGGGGTCATGAGCTGGTGTTTAGGGGACGTTTGGGGTCAGGTAACTTCACACAGGCGCCAACACACTCTGTAAAAAAAACAACCCAAAGGGTATAAAAAGCCAGCAGGACAAAAAAAAGACCTGGTCCAGTGATGTGATGTTTTACAGAAGGACATAAACAGTAACCAGACTGCTGTGCCAGCTGTGTTCCTGCTATATTTTTCTGTTTGGGATCTGCTGATCTGCTCCTCAGATGTTTTCCTCTTCATTTCAGATTCAGATGTTTTCACTGTTTTACTTCAAGAAGTCAGGATGGGTTTGGTGTGAAACGATTCCGAGAATCTTGGAGACTGCAGTACAGTAGTGGTGAATGAAACAGGGTGTCCACAAGTCAGATATCTGTAGAAAAGACAGATTAAACTAGAATGCATTTGAAATTTCCAACATGAAAAAACACCTAAAATGTATTCATGCAGTGTAACACATGTATCAGAGTTGGAACTATTCCAATAACTCAAATGAGTTCAGAGGAGAAGCGGCACAAAGAGCAGATAATAATAAAAATGATAATAATAAGAAAAAGTAGAACATATATATATACACAC
>JBBJLR010047268.1:0-11892 GCA_037577145.1 Brachypetersius gabonensis
CTCAAAGCTCATTACTGCCATTTAGTTTAAGAGAGAACCAGAGATTAGTTTTCTTTGAATTATTCAGGTTCTGTAAAAGCTGCAGCATTTCTCTTAATCTGATCTATTTCCTTTAAAATGATGCTTTAAAGAACAATATTTTTATTTGGAAATGTGGAGAAATATTGTCAGCAGTTCTTAAAAACTAAGGTGAAGTTTAATACTTGCAGTTATAAAAGATAAAACTTGAGAAACTGACATTTTTTGCAGTGTCTCTTATTTTTTTAAATATTTAAGTCTATATTTATATTTTTGTATTATTTGTATAGTGTTTTAATACTGTACTGTGGCATTGTTCAGCTTTATACTGCTGCTCTTACGTTTACTTTCTGCAATAACAATGCGATATTTCCCACTTGTGGGATTCATAAAGGTTTATTTGATCTTCTCTTAAATGACATTCCTGGAGCTAAACTGGAGTTCTACTTTACTATACCTAAATCCATGCTCTGCTGCGAGGGGTCGGAGGGGATTCCCCAGAACATGATGCTGGTCAGCATGGTGCAGAGGAACAAGGAGAAGCAGCAGGAGACGCGTTGCACTCGAGTGAAGTTACTGTTAGCAGGTCGGTTGATCACAGAGTACCATATGTGCCCATCACACAAGTCCTTCGCTGTCTTCTTGAAAAACAGATTGCTGAAAGGAGGAGAAGTTTTGTTCTCATGCTTTTCTTTGCTAGACCTGCTCTTTGGTGAAAGTCTGAATACTCACCTGAACCTTTTTAACTCTGCCTCTGTTGCTACAGGAAACACTTTATCCAGGGTGCACTCTCCCATATCAATGGACAGCCATGAGCTGCACAAGAAGTGCCACTTCTGTCCGGTCTCCAGATCCTGCACCATCACTTTATTCACGTACCTAAAGAGAATTAGCTTAAATAACACAATTCTATGCAAAAGTGGTGAAAACTCTGCCTGGCCTTTATTGATTTTTCTATGTGAACACATCTTCTACAGCAGAGGCCACCAACCCTGGTCCTGGAGAGCTACACTATATGGACACAAGTATTGGGACACCTGACCCTTACCCCAACAGTGAACAACAATGACACTCCATTCAAACGTTGAAGTCCCACCCCAGGTCAGACACTGATGCTGGATGAGAAGGCCTGGCTTGCAATGGTGCTGGATGGGGTTGACATCAGGGTTTTGAGCGGCCAGTCAAGTTCTTCCACACTGAACTGTTGCTTTGGGACACAGTCATGCTGGAATATAACAAGTTCTTCCGCAAACTGTGTCCACAAATTTGGACTTGGTCTGCTTAAGCATGAAGACTGAACCGCACTGGAGTTAAGGGGTGTAGCCCAAACCCTGAAAAACAGGTGTGTCCCAAAACCTTTGGCCATGATTGCAAAGTCCCTGTTTGGTGTCAAAAAAAAGGTAAAAGGTGCCAATACGTTTGTCCGTATAGTGTATATCAACATCATAACTGCAAGAGGCACTGTACCAAGCCGGATGTTTTCCAGTGTTATCGTGCCACAGCCTGACACTCTGCAGCTCTCCCAGAGAAAACGGAGTGGTGAGCAGGAACATGTCCACCCCTCCCCTCTCAAACACCGGCTTGTCTGGGTCGGTCAGATAGTGCGGCTCAGTCTCCCACACTGAACCTGTCAGAGTCACTGTAACCTGCAGTCACAGCAGCACATCAAACTACTGTATAATAACACAGCAACAGAACTCCTCAGACAAACAACACCACAGGCATGAGAGGAAGTACCACAGCCACCATACTGACATGAGAGGAAGTAGAAGCTCCCCGCCGGTGACCAGTGCTGATAGCCAGTAAGTAACGGTATTCAGCCAGCGGATCATTGTCCTCCAGCACGGACACCTTCACCTTTAAAATACACCAAAGTTGACTAAGGCTATAGCCATCTCTCAGTAGGGATCTATTCAGTGCACGAATCATAAAGTTTTCGATAGGATTCATTAATTCAGGTACTGCTCCCATAGATAGCTACAGAGTTTCATAAACCAATATTAACAATCCTATCATTTATAAATTGACAAATTGCAACTCAGATGAATGAATCACAATTCCTCGATGCGTTTTAGAATGAACACATTATGATTATGCTTTGGGGACGCTAATAAAAAAAAAAAAGATTTTTCATGCAGTGACTGACCTTTACTTTGTCCTTGAGGTCCTTCCGGCGTGCCCAAATCACCACTAGAATATAGACCAGGAAAACGGCACAGACAAAACACACCACCACAGGGTTTTGGAAGAAAGTAGCAAAAAGCTCAGCAGTGCGAGTCACGTCAACCTTATTGGGCATGACGAAGAAAGAGCTCCCAAAAAACGTCAGGTGGGTGCACAAACACTGAGTGTGCAGTTGTGTGGTGCGGGGGCCAACCTGGGGACGCAAAACTGTGTTTTACTGAATGTACAGAGTTAGACTGAACACACAGCTCAACACAGAGACAGTCAACGAAGTAAAGCATCTTAAGATTGTTTGCTTGGTTAATCATTACATCATTGCATTTAAATCACACTTTATTATTTATTTTATACGCATAGTTATAAGAAAGAAGCATCTATGGAGCTGCAGATCTGAGCTTGTTGCATTGTACATTCCAGTGTATTGCAATGAAAAAGATATTTTATTCTACTCTATTCTATTCTATTCTATTAAACGGCAAATGTCAGTTGTGATGTAACCCCTCACCCTGCAGCCGTAGTCACTCCAACTGGTCCTAGTCTCATCCCAGAACTTGCACTGAGCAGCAACAGATGTGATGAGCACTGAAGCATTAGAGGAGTTCACACCTGCATCTACAGGCTGTACGAGGAGATAGTAAACCCCTGCTTCAGGTGCCTTATGGACCCATGTGTACCTCTCCTCTGTGTATAATATAAATAAATACATATTATAAAACAGAATATTCATCCATGCACATCTGTTATACTTCAGGACCACTTTTTAAATCACCTGGCAACTTCCCTGGTTGTGGAAGCTGCACTTTGGCCTTGTAATGAGTGTCGTTTGGATAATACTGGAGGCCCAGGTATAACTGCAAAGTCATCTTCTCTGAAGGGTCCAGCTTCAAAACCAGAGACATACTTGGAGCGGTGACATTGATGGCCAGAGTGTTGTACTTTCTCAAGTCCAGGACAGTAGTGTTAAGATCCACAGCTTCCCACCTTGGTAAAATAATCTACAAACAATGCCAGCTGTGTAGGCATTCGAATACATAGATATAGTAATAGTAAATAATATATGACTGGAATATTAACAATATAAATATAGAGAGATAGCAGTGAATTAAGGTGCAAGTAAGTCCATTATGTCAAATGAGACTAACAACATGACTAATACATTACATGGTAATGTAATACATTACATTACAAAAGTATTGGGACACGCTTTTCAGAGCGTGGGCTAGACACCTTACTTCCAGTGAAGGACAATCTTAATGGTTCAGCAGACCAAGACATTCTGGACAACGCCATGCTTCCAACTCTGTGGACCCAGTTTGGAAAAGAACCTTTTCTATTCCAGCAGGACTGTGTCCCAGAGCACAAAGCGAGCTCCATAAAGACCTGCTGGAGGAGTTCAGTGTAGAAGAACTTGACTGGCCACAACCCCCTCAGGCCTTATTGTCCAACATCAGTGTCTGACCTCATAAACGCTCTACAGAATGAATGGACACAAATTCCTTCCTACAGAAACTCCAGAATCTTGTTGAAAGCCTTCCAAGAAGAGTGGAAGCTGTTATAGCTGCAGATGGAAACCAACTCCATATTAAAGTCTATAGATTTGAATGTAATGTCATTAAAGTGCCTGTTCGTGTAATGGTCAGGTGTCCCAATACTTTTGTCCATATAATGTATGGATTGGTTATCAGGATTTAGGTCTAGGATTGTCTCAAACGTTGGACAGAAATGTTCCCCATTCGATTTCTTACCTCAATCTCCTGACTGAGATTTGTCACTGGGATGATAGTGCCGTTCTCTCTGGAGAGAGAGAGACCCCCCACTGCTCCACTTATGCGATCACTCCAGGAGAAAGGGTTCATCCTGAAACTTGACATCTGTGACCAGATAAAGGGAACAAAACTAATATTTAAGCTGCAATGCGGTGAGTAATGAACACTATCAAGGTCACTAGTCTTTTTAATGATGGCTCTCTAGCTGAGAGCCAGAAAGTTCTCCTGGACAATGAGAGGATTTTTGACTGGAGTTTATACATTTAAACTTTTTTGAGTTGCGCATATATGTACTCACCCGCACATCCACTGGTTGCTCTGAGGGAAGTATCCCCAGACCCAGAGATGGAAGGAGGAAGCTGGCTGAGCTGCTGTTCTCAATGCTGAAGAACTTATTCGGAAGCTCGTTTGGAGTCAGCCTGGAGGATAAAAGCCAACACAGGCTTCCTCACAACCATTTTCCCATTTATCTGGCTTTACATGTTTGTTGTGTGTTGTATAATATTAGAAAAGATCTCAGAATGAAAATAAATATTTGAACAACTCCAGTGTCTAGTTCAGGGGCGTCAGTAGAATCGTGAAATATTTTAGGGCGCAGTTTTGATTGTGCAGTGAATGGCGCTGTTGCCTCACTCCTCCAGGGTTGGGAGTTTAAGTCTGGGCCCTGGTCGTTCGTGTGTGTGTGTGTGTGTGTGTGTGTGTGTGTGCGCGCGGAGTTGGCATGTTCTCCTTTGGGCTCTCTGTTTTTTCACACAGTCCAAAGACCCGCATGTTTAGTGAACTGGGGATTCTAAACTGACCAGAGGTGTGAGTGACTTGCGTGTGTGTGTGTGTATATGTGTGTCTGTGTGTATGTGTGTCGGTGTGTGTGTCATGTGGTGGGTTGGTGCCCTGCCCAGGGTGAGTCCCTGCCTCATGCCCGGGATAGGCTCCGGGGACCCATGACCCTAGTAAGCATTAATGACTATTTTTACTTATTGGCAAATTTGAGTTCATTACCCCTGATGATGTCAAAGTGCTGGTCAAACCAATGTCTGCGTGTCTCCGAACACTGGCTTTATAGCAAGGTTATAAGGTTATAAGGTTTTAGGAATCCAGAACTGCTGCTTCCAGCTAACAGTGGAAGAGCAGCCCTGCTCTATATTCTTCATGTTGTTCTTCTTGTTCCCTTACCTGTTGACATATAGGCTAATCATGGGAGAAACGAGGAATGTCGGTTCCTGGTTTGGCTCTTTATTGGACAGCAGGGCACTCTGGACGTTGTCAATAATGCTGAGAATGAGACTGGTTATCTCGATCTAAAGGGCAAAGAAGCATCAGTAAAATTCAGCATGTATAGCTCTTCGTCTGAAGGTTATTGAGGAGGAAGGAGGGTCAGAGTTAAAAACACTAGATTATATGAAAGGAATAGCAGACGCAGTTGATCAGCCAAGTCTGACTTTTGCTTTAGTTTGGTATGAGAGCTACAAAGCTAACATTGTAAACAAAGAGTAGGCCAGGCCTATTCAACTAGCGGCCCGCGGGCCAGATGCGGCCCTTTTGAATTTTTTATGGCCCGACAGACTGTCAGGAAATCAGTGAGTGATTCCTGTGATATAATAAAGCAACGCGATTTGGATGATGATTGGCTGGTAGTCCCCCGCTACTTTCGCCAAGATTGGCCAATCCGAGCACAGAAGTTGCAATATTATTAGCCAATCGCAGCCGAAAGAGGCGGGATTTGTTAGAAAATGGGTGTTTTACATAGCTAGCGGTAACGAAAGAGAATCCGGCCGCACACACAGCGAGGGACAATCTTTGTAGTTTCAGCTCGTGATGTATCTACTCTAACGACTTTAACGGTCATAGTTGTCGTTTAGAACCGTTGCTAGAACCCATACAAATGCAGAAGAATTCTCTCTCAGTTCTGACACACATCAGTGTTGAATACATTGATATGGCAGGGTGGTCTTGGCTGTGGTCCGGGTGGGGTGGGGTGGGATGGAGTTGGAGGTGGAGGTGGGGGGTGCACAAAACTCTCTTGACTTGGCTGTGGTCCAGGAGGGAAAAAGTGGGCAGGGCGAAATTAATGATTTTGAAAAGTGCTACAATGGTTCTGGTGCCCAGGCCTAGATGTGACAAAGGTGCCCAGATTGCGATAATGCCCCCCCAAGATGTGATACAGGTCCCTAAAATGCAATAAAGCCCACCAAGACCTCCAAAGGTCCTAAATACAACCCAGTTGACAAATACCTGCTTGTCTGTGCTGGCAGAAACTTTAAGAATGGTACTGGCAGACTGAAGAATGGATGTAGCTGCATGCATGATCAGTCCAGGGGTGTCTGCTTCAATGAGTGACATGGAGATTAAAGACTTACTAACACTGCTGAGAACACAACATGACTGCAACTGTGGATAAAAAAACACACAAGAAGTACTCAGATAAATGCATCCTCAGATGACTGGTGACCAAATTCATACCGCACTCATGGTACCTCAGCATTGTAGTTCAGCTCATCCTCTTCGGCGACGAGGCTCAAGACGATGTCAGTGATCATCTGGACCTCCCTAAGAAGCGTGAGAGGCTCCCCATAGGTCAAAGCTGCACACATCTCTGCTAACATGTCCTCCCGCAGCTTCAGAAAGGAACAATTACACATTCCATGGCAAGTCAAGGTGCACTTAAATCTTACAAAGAAATAGATGCAGAATAGCTTGGGCATCTCACCTTTTTCTTTGCAGTTATCTCTTTTGGGTCAGTCAAGATTTTGTTCAACCTACTGGAGACGGACTGAAACATCTGCGCTAACATAGGAGCCGAGAACAAACCACTCCGCAGCAGCTGAGTGACATAATTCAGCACGAGAGTCTGCAGATCCTGAATAGTGGAGTCACAGCCGCTGTCTCTAACCTGGGATGTAAATATATTATTATTATTAGTAGTAGTAGTAGTCGTAGTAGTAGTAGTAGTAGTAGTAGTAGTGAAATCTATAGATAGGCTGGATAATTGAAGAATTGAGATGTGGGTCAAAGCACAGGCCCTTGCTGTTTAAGTGATTTTTGCATAATTAAATGTAAAGTAATTCAGAGTGGAATGTAACATTCTCTGTTTTGTGGAAAATCATAAATTCAATACATAGAGTCACTGAAATGACTCCTAGCAGTGATGATAGTAACCAGATATTTAGTGCATCTGAAAGCTATGGCACAGAACATAATCCTCCTGATGACTGACACACTGTTTTGTGGTAGTTTTGAAAATGTACTTTTATCATACATTTAGGGCAGAGGAAAATAGTACCCACTCAAAAATGGAATTTGTCATCAACAGAAACTACTCAGACAACGCATGCAGGTTCACTGGTCATTTTGAATAATAAACGTGGGTTGGTTTTGAAAATTGCTGGGTAGAATGACAAAATTGTTGGTATAAAAAAAAAAAAATTGAAAATGGGAGAAAACAGAGGCGCTATCCAGCCCGATATGTTGGATAGATACACAAAGGTTTCCCTCATATGCTGACTTGTCACGGACAGTAGGTACAGGTCCTCCATGATGCTGAGGAGAGCTCCTTATTCGAATTTTCCATTCCAAACTAAATACTTAAGGTGGAACATTTTAAGGTGGAACCATTGTTGCTGGGACACGGCCATCGAAAACGGAAATCGTAGTTCTTCTGTTTTCTTTGGGAGAAAGTGAAGGATTTGTGCTGCACACTTCATGAGCGACTTGCCTCTGCCTGTAGCCACAGCGCTCGGCATCTCTGTGCCCATAAAACTAGCAGACAAAATGGCGGATCTTTAACTAATCTAGTTGGTGGAGTCTCAACAGGTTCAATGCAAATCGGACCTCACACTAGGGCTGTGTCCGAAACCGCGCACTGCCGTCAGTGCACTGAGGTTTAGTGCGTAGTGCGCACTGCGCAATGCCTTCTGTAGTGCGCACTGCCAGGGATAAGTGCTGTCCTAAACGGAACACTAACGTTTTGCACTTAGCGGAAGTGATGGACCTGCATTTGATTTTCCTGCGCGGCAAAATATCTGCCGTGTTTTATACACAATGAATTTCCTTATGATTTTATTTACTTTTGTTTACCCCCCACTACACCGCCTAACCGGCTAAAACCTGCTAGCGTGTGTGTGAACATATAAAAGCAGTCGATATAAAGGCAAACTCAAACAAATGATGTATAAGTGTTGTCAGAGAGTGACAGGCTACACACTGCAGTATACTCAGTAAAATAATTTTATAACGTTACTTACATTTATATGGAGTTGCCTCTGCCCGCACTTGCTGCTCGCCGTTCTCCGCCATTATCCAGCTCTGAAAACTTGCCGAAAGTCCCTCCCCTTCCGCTACGTGGTCAAAATGGGGTCCGTTTAGTGCGCAAAGTGTGCGTCGTTCTGCACTGCATTTTCTGGCCGATTTCAGTGCACCATCCGGGTACTTTCAGTGCAGTGAATTTATCTGGGTTTTCAGTGTGAGAGCACTACGCACTGAAAATCGCGCACTAAAGTGCGCAAGTGCGCGGCTTCGGACACAGCCTGGGTCCTCTGTCTAAACTGCTCATTTGAAGAATAAAGCTGGTGAATCTATTTATGTGAGAGTGATTTTGTACAAAGAACATATTGAACATGTTTTGTAGCCCATAGACCTTTTATAACTAAAGTGAGTTTTGCATAAAAGGTCCCGTTTAAAGAAAGGAAGATGGATTCTGCGTTTTGATTGGAAAGTGGACGCAAATTCTCAATAATTTTTGGTAAACACTCTGAATGACTTTGAATTACATACAAATGCTGGAAAAAGAAATTTTGTTCAGATTTAGCTTCTGGCTTCGATGATCATATGAATACTAATCATTTCACTAACCTGAGTTAACAGTGAAGTGCTGAGCGTTTGACCGCCCGCATTCTTAATGAGGACTTTCAGCTCCAGACTGTAATGTCTGCTTTTATTTCCCACAGGAAGGAACAGAGATGTTATGCTCAGCTCTTTGCCACAATACAGGTTATCACCTGCGGAGAGGGGGATGAAATAGTAATGTTTTGCTCTTACATTCAGAAGAACCAGTCATTATCCCGTAACCCTGTTAAGACCTCAACTCTCACCTTCAGAGGTGATCAGGTAGAGGGAACAGGACCCATTGCAACAGAAAGGGTCCACTATGGTGCAGATAATGCTGAAAGGAGACAGCACATCTCCAACAGGTGGATCAATGAGACAGATGGGTGGAAGAGGTTGTGTCGTAGGCAGTGGCGATGGGGTTGGCGATAGGGTCGGGACTTCAAACAATGGAATGGTGAAGTAACCATAACCAGACTTGCCATCTTTTGAACCTGTAGGGACAAAAAAGAGATCAGGCTCATTTTAAGGCACCTGGTGCTCTAGTAAAGTGACCATTCTGTCATACATGAACACTTCACAGCATACAGTGTGAACAGCACGAAATTCTTCCTCTGCATTTAACCCATTTAGCCATGAACAGAACGCCCGGGGAGCAGTGTGTGGGGACGGTACCTTGCTCAAGGGTACCTCAGGACTGCTAGTGTCATCACTGAGATACTCTGGAGCAAGGGACCATCACTGCACTCTGCTCTCTGGCGCCCCCCCATTGGTGGCAGCCCCCTGAATGGGTTGAATCCAGAGAAGAATTTCACACTGTTCTCACTGGGTGCTGTGCTGTGGAGTGTTCATCTGTGACTATACTTTACCTTACTTTACTTTACTCTGTTTTCAAAAGCAGATGAAGCATCCTTACCGTACGCCACCACTATGATATTCTGCTTTGCAGCTTTTAAAGTTGTGCTTGGCACGGCAAATGTGCTGACATTAGAGGCCTGGTGTTTCAGCAGCATCTGACCTCTGTCCTTACTGCATGGATTCAGAAGGGCCTTGAGCAAAGACATCAAATATTAATGATATCCATAAAACAATTCATATATTCAATGCAAAATGTTACAATGCAACATGGATAATAAGTATCCTCAGTCATCCAATGAACTGTCATATTAATACTATAATAACTTGTTAATATGATAATCGATTACTATTAATTAATTATTTATTATCATGCGATATGATATCATATGATCATATTAATGATGCTATTTGATGTAACTGATTAAATATTTGTTATTTAATGGATGATATTATATTATCATATTCTTAACCATCATGTTAACTGATATTTGGTGTAACTGTTTATAGTGTTAGACTAGTCAACAACCCAGTTTCTTTATTAAAATTAATTAATAAAGGTTTTCAGTTTTACTTGGTTGACTATATCTTGGGTGTATCGAACCATAAATCCTGAATTGTTTATCGAACCAAATCATGTGATGAGTATATCGTTACACCCTTACAAATAAAGATCTTTACATACAATCAGTAAATATACAAGATTTGTTATCATGTCATTGCATGATAACAAATCTTAAGAAAAAATTCAGAAAGTAAGTTTTTTAGCCCTTATTTGATCATGATAAATTCAGCCTTTTGGTTACATGGCACTACAGATTCATAAGAAAACAATATAATTTTGAACAATGTAAATGACATTAAATCATTTGTGAAAACTATAGAAACAAATGATCACTTTACACCAACAGAACAAACTGTATTAAATGTCGCTGCTGGACATGAGTTTGGAAGTGGAATGAACACTGCATTAAATTTAAAATGAACATTTACATGCTAAATACTCATCAACTTCAGTACCAGCAGATGTTTTACTGAACTTACAACAGCATTCCTACATGTTTCTACTGTTTCTACAGTATTGTACATGTTAGTACTAATTAATTAACAATAATTTATTAAGAAATGCTACATTGTGAAGAAACTCGTAACTTACAGAAGCTATCACTGTGTCTTCAAAATACCAGAGTATATTTTGACAGCCAGGACAATCCACATGCAGCGAAACTGCATTATTGACGTTGACTGGATCGCAGTTTGAGCAACTGAAAGAAAGAAATAACCTTACATTATTATTCTTTACATCCTACGTAATAACTATATTTTTTGCAAAAAGAAAAAAAAAGATTATTGGCACAGTGATGTACTATTAATATAAAAACAACATGCTAAACTGTAAAAAAAGGATAAAATGAGTGTATGTCAGGCATATCTTAAACAAATGTCAAATATCTGCAAAAAGCTCAGACCGTTTTGATATTGGTTATTATTTAGGGGCTAATAGTTCAAATGTGACTTACGTGATTTTAATCTGAATTGCGCTGTTTGCAGTAACAGTAACACAGGCACTCTCTGGCTCATTTGGGCTGGTGTTACTGTCTTCATTCCCACTCGACTCCTCTTTGGTTGATTTGTCCTCAGAACCAGATTCTTTGTCGTTGGAGTTCCCAGATTGGTTTTTAGACTCATCTTTAAATGTGTTATCTGAATTGGGTTGTTGTACATTTTCATTTGGATTACTCAACCCTGAGCTTGACTGAGAATTATTGTTTGATTGGTTATTTTTTGAATTGTCATTCTGGTTTGATTGTTCATTTTCTGAAGCGTTATTTTCCCTTGATTGGTTATTTTTTGAAGAGTTATTATCATTTGATTGGTTATTTTTTGAATTGTCATTCTGGTTTGATTGGTAATTTTTTGAATTGTCATTCTGGTTTGATTGGTCATTTTTTGAATTGTCATTCTGGTTTGATTTGTCATTTTCTGAGGATTTCTTATCATTTGATTGGTTATTTTTTGAATTGTCATTCTGGTTTGATTGGTCATTTTTTGAATTGTCATTCTGGTTTGATTGGTCATTTTTTGAATTGTCATTCTTGTTTAATTGGTTAGTTTTTGAATTGTCATTCTGGTTTGATTGGTCATTTTTCGAATTGTCATTCTTGTTTAATTGGTTAGTTTTTGAATTGTCGTTCTGGTTCGATTGGTCACTTTTTGAATTGTCATTCTGGTTTGATTGGTCATTTTT